>WAAD01013702.1:295633-330402 GCA_013389945.1 Fregata magnificens
ATTGCCCTACCCTCAGTGAATTGTCTGAGAACTACGCCTCCGTGTACACTTAGAAATGGCATGAGTATTTTACCACTGCATGATTATTTCACTGCATGAGATAACCAACAATGTTGTTTCCACTGTAACTTCTCATAAGAATGAGGCTTTAAAGGAGCTGTTGATTTTGTTCTGTCGTGCGAGTCTTGAGTCTCCTATCTATATATAGCCTGTAGATAAAGATATTTGCATCATCTACCCCGTAACTAAAAGCTACCTGTTAGAAGCACTCTGGAATATTTCTCCAGTGGAGATGTTGGTAGTGCAAATATCTCCAATAGTGGGAAAGGAGGAAGCCACAGATGCATAATGCAAGACACTGATTTTCCTATTCCTTGCATATACTTTCAGCTGTTTAAGTTCAAAACAGATACAGATACTCCTAAAGCTATTTTAGGAATTATGCTTTTCAACATATATAAGTGATTTAGGACTAAGAGGAATCAGCAGCAGGGTGAGATGGGATGAGGAGTAATATCATCACCTACCAAGAGAACGTAGAGGTTTGGGGTAGATTTTTAGCTTTTAATCAAAACCAAAAAATTCAGTTGCTAGAAACTGAAGCATGATAAACTCATGCTACTGGTGAACTTTACATTCTTAGCAGTGAGGCCAAGGACTACTAAAACCACTTCCTTCAAAATAGTAAATTGTGTTAATGTCATGTTCTTGAATGAGAGTTGGGTTGTCTTAAGAAACAACACAACCTTGGGCTTGGGTGTAGGATTTATGAGTGTGCCTAAAGTAGTGAGGGACCACATTCCTGTACTGCCGGATGTCTCGTTTAGGCCCACATTTTTACTTCAGCAATTTGGTTTGCTAAAATGCCTGCTGAGTGAGAAAAGAAAATGAGTATTTTCTGTTCTAGCTCTCTCATTTGCAACTGCCCTATAGTGGTTATTTTTTGTAGCTGATGGAGCAGCCATGCCAGAGTAGCAGTAAACACGATGAACATCAAACCCCACTAAGAATCTTAAGAAAACTGTTGGTTCCCAAGACAAGAAAGGAAGAGGAAGAGATATTAAACAACCATAAAGTCTAAGGATTAGGTAGACCACTAGTGAAAATTGACTCCTCTCCACATTTTTCCTTTGTCAGAGCTTTACAAAGGGAGTGGGGGCCACTGTTTCTATTTTTACTGATGAAGACAGCAGCACAGAACAAAACCATCCAGAAGGGCAGTAACAGTGCCAAACATATTTGCAAGACCACAGTAGAAAAAAAAAAAAACAAACCAGCCACAGCCTGATACATGTACACATGAGAACCTCCTGCTACATTCTGAACTAAACATTTAGTAAGTTTACCTTGTGCAGCTTTGCAACCTACATTCAGGTTCTCTTCATACCAGTAGGGCAATGTGGACTTGGGCTCTTATATTCACTGTCCTCATTTTGACTTTTTCAGCAGTGGAGATGGTGAGCAACTGTATCATCCAAGGGTTTATTCACTTTTGTCCCATTCAGAATTTGCAAAGTAAATATGACCTCAATATATTTTATTGCTTATTGCTAGGTGATTGCATAAGCAAAGCACCGGTCTCATACCTAAAAATGCTGAAGTAATCAAGGCCAAAATTAAGTATACTGAAGCACCCTCTGCCTTATGAGAGGCATCTCTCAAGTGCCTGTCTCTCATGCAGGTTTAAGACAGATTCTTAAATCTCCATTGCCAGAGTTTTCTCCCCCAACACTCCCCACCCCAAGAATTCACTGCATTTACACAGGTCAGAAATGTGTCAGACCTCATTATATGAATATTGATTCCAATAAGGAAATCAATAGGCATGAAGTAGCAGCATTTTCCAAATGTTTTTAAAAAGACTATAATTGAAACTTGCTCTTCAATCTTGTGCAGGGACTATTGATACACAAATCACTGCTTATGAATATCATAGCACATTTGGACATGTGCAGCTTTTTTGGGGCTGCACTTGCTTCCTCCTGAAGTCTACCACAATTCATGTCTCCATTTGGTAAGCAGCAGCATCCTGTGAGGAGTGCCTATTTAAGTCCCACTGACTCTACTAATTGGTAGAGGAAGAGCATTCATATCTGAAACAGTTAAATTTATTTTAACCAGGATAGCATGAAAGCGTGTCGCTGACATATTCAGTGCACTAAATAATTTTCATGTTTTAGGAAGAGAAGACAATCATAGAGGTCCCACAGGTAAGATGGAGAAGCAAGGTTGCCCAAGGCTGCATAGGCCCACAGTCACAGACACTTCAGTCCGCTCACAACTTAGGACTCAGAAGTGAGATGTCCACTAGTGGCCTCTTACATCCTGCAGTGTCTCAATGTAGTGGTTTTCTTGGTGAAATAGAAAAACGGTTACATGATCAGGTCAATTTGGGTGGAAGGGGAAAATTCCCAGAGTAAAAGGAGTCTTGGACAACTGGAGTTTACCTGAGAGATGAAGACTTAGTTTTTATTAGCTATGTTTGTGAAATGTTTATAGGGCTATTTGAGCTCTCCTTCACTCAAGTGACACAAGGCTCTCTATATTAAGTTAGGGTAGATGCAAAGCCTGATATTTGTTTTGAACCACATTTCATGGAAATCAGATCCTTTTAGGAAAAAAAAAAATAAAATCAATGAAACTACACTGATTAAAGTTCAGCTGCACCTCCAAAGCTTAAATATGTTCTCATCCAGTCTCATGGGGAAACAAATATAAAGAGTAAGAGCTTCTTGAAGAGTATTCTGGTATGCCAACATATTATTATTCTGAGATAGAAGGTATCTGAAACAGAACAGTCACATTTTCATTATAAGTATTAGGATGTGGCAACGGCTAAATAGCTTTTCTATACCTTGATTGCAGTATAGAAACTTGTACTTCATTCTCTTTTTATCACCATGCACACGTCATTTAGCCTGGGGTTGAGCAGAAAGAGGCAGTTAATCTCTGTGCTTCCAAGTTGGTTAAAAATGCACATAGTTTTACATATTGGAACTCTGAAACATGCAATTCCTTAACAAACGAAGAATCACTGGGGAAAAAAAAAAGCAAGAAAAGAACGTGCATGCTTATTAAAGCTTCCATCCCTCACAGCCCTTCACACACAATACAATCCAGGATTTATGTGTAAGACTTTAATGAAGACAATGTCACTGAAAACACAAGTGTTTTGCAACCCAGAGCCTCCACGCTCTCTCCTCCAAAGAAACTGTACGGAAGCTGAGGGCACTAAGCATTTTGCTGGACCAAGGTTCCAGTATAAGCCAAAATCCTAAGCTCCTGTGATACTTGAATACTCTGGACGTGTTCCTCTGAGCACTAACAAATGGTGGCAAAGCAGTTAATATCAGCTTTTTGAGGGAAAACGCAGGGGGTTTTTTTATTCATTTACTCCCCCTGTAGATCAGCATGCAGGATATTTCCCGAAGACTTTTTCAATATAACAAGGATGTGATATTTGAGGACTAAATTGTGATGGACCAGCATTGCTTCAGTGAAGATTAAAGTGGAGAGCATAGGTTAAAGAAAAACTGCTCCACAGGTTATTTATATTTACCATCTGCTCCGATGAGCACTGTCAAGATGAGTCCTTGAGAGATGTTTTACAGATTTTCTTATTCAAACCTATCCAACACAGTGGATCCCCCTAGAAACACCCAACACATTAAGAGGAAAGGCTGAACATTCACACCGTCTTCAGAATAATGAGCTAAATCACTACCTGGTTTCACATCTACAAGAGGATGTGTTGGGCAAACTCAGCCTGAATGGTACTTAGTTCAATTTTGCATAGAAGCTGAGTAAGGAAGGTATACATCTCAAATAAGTAAAATACTACGCTTTGCAGGTCCTAATATTTTTGATGATAAGCAACATTTTTTTTAAAGTGTGCAAGTCACTCATGGCTCACGAAGACAAGGCAGCAGCAGAGACTTCTGCCCAAATCTTCATTCTACGTGACAAGCAAAATTAATTAATCCCAACAGAATCCCTGTCACTCACCAGGCTGCATTTTTCTGGTATTCACGCTGCTTCATCTAAACTGTGGACATAGCTTCATAGACTAGAGCACATTTATAAATGAGACTATCAATTTTCCTAACCCCAAGTCATCTGAAGTCATAGGTCCCACACTGACTTTCTGTACACAGGCTGAGCTTCCTCACCACTGCAAAATTGCTGGAAATTAAGGTGCCCTATACAAAGGGTTTGAAACTTGTCCAGTAATGGAATTCAATGCAATATTAACAACCTCACTGGTCCTTTCCACTCTAAATATACTGGAATGTTGCTGCAAAACCAGCAATTTTGTCTACTGAACTCCTACGCTTGGACCAAATTATAATGAACACACAGGCATTATGCCCATGGACCCAGCCTGCAAACAATAAGAGCATTAAGCTAATTCTTTGAGATTTATGACAGACCTATCTGCCTTCTACATGCATTTTATAGGCATTTGCAATAAATTAACTAGTGGAGGCCAGCTCAGTGGCACAGAGACAGTATCATGCATAGCCAAGTAGTAGAACTGGGTATATTGCAGGACTGGTCATCGCTCACTGAAATGATAGAGTCTGGAGCTTCAACTGCACAACTAGCAAGAAGTGGCGCAACCACATGTCACAGGGCAGCAACATCTGCTGGGTGCACACTGACTACATTGATAATGCCATGAAAGATATTTCCTCCATTAGCAGCCTCAGGAAATAAAGGTGAGGAGCAACACTAAGATCCTACATTAAATGCAATGACATTACTCCTCCAAAGATAGCTTTGTCTGGGTGAGATTAAATGAATCAATTTAGGGTTTGAAGTTTTGGTCATTTCAAGGTGGGGAAGCAAAGTAAAATGACTTAATGTAAGGGATAATAAACATTTGGTTTATAAGAAGAAAAGACTATTGACTTGAGTCATGCTATAGCCTAAAGGTTTTTCCTTTTGAGCCCAACCCAAAAAAAAGATCTCCTAGGACAAATCTTGAATTGTTCACACATGAAAATCCCAGCAAACAGAAATTTTGCCCAAGTATCTAGAGCTACAGGAATTAAACCCACTTCTGTTTTGTGTCTATTTCATTTGTAATCTTGACAATTGAATGTAGTTTGGGTTATTTCTACTTTATAATCACAGCTAAGATTTCTGCTCTTACGAGAAAAACGTGTAGCTTCATCATGATCTCCTAGGCCAACAGGACAGCATTCCTGAGGGGGAGAAAGGATGACTAGGATGAGGCTCAATGTTGAAGTCATTTAATGAAGTAATATGGTTTTCTTCACTGTGTAATAACCGTACTCTGAAATTGTCTTTACAATGGTCTGCTGCACGTTACATGAACCTTCTATTTTTAGCCTTTCTACTTTCCCTTATTCCTCCAGACTTTTTTTTTTTTTTTTTTTTTTTTTTTAAATCTCCTTGCATTGGCCTCCAGAGCCTGTTTGGAGCAATATTGTGAAGCAAATGACCAGACATAATGACTTTCCAAGGTCCTTGTGATTCCTTATTAACATTCAGTTAGCATTAGTCCTGACTTTATTATTGACTACATTGAATACACAATACACTGACCTCTGCCATCTGCAACTAAATCTCTTCCTGCAGATCTATCAAAGTGATTTCATACACAGAGGAAGTAGAAGAAAACAAAGCAATGGCTTCTTATCTTTTTTTGTCCTGAGAAACTTTAACGCTCTGTGGGAAAGACTGCTTCCCCTCGTGGTGTTTACAACCATTAGTATTCCATGCTTTTATTGCTGTTGCTAAATGCTGGAGCGTCACCTCAATAATCCAGGGAAGAGAGGCAGTACCATACAAAATCCCTCATTTTTAATTTAATCTTGGTAGAAGCAAAGTAGTGACAGAGAACCTCAGCGAAACCTTGTTTTAAATACATGCCTTTAAGTTGCTTGTGGAAACAAATGTTTAAGCATTGTAGCATCTTCAGGTGCCAAGGAAGGCAGTACATGGGCCACAAGAAAGCACACAACAATTAACATCTATTCCACAAATATCTAGGGAAGTTTTTTTCTACTTCTAATGTTCATAGATTATTTTTTTCATTCCTAAAGGCAAATTGGTGCACACAAAACGGCACTATAAGGAGAAAACAAGGTCATCCCTGTGATAAACTCAGATGCAAACCACGGAAGCCCCACTTCAGGCATGTTGAGGAACTTGGTACGAGCCACAGGGAAGCATTTCATGCCACTAAATGCAGACAAACCTTCAGCTTAAGCAACTGAGAACTCTGACAAGACATTGGAGAGCCAGAAGTGCACACTCCGAAAGCTTGCTTAGTGCAGAGCTACCGAGGGTACTTTGTTGACAACAAGTTTCATTTTATGAGGACACAGAATTTGGCAACATTTTTGCCAGAAAGGCTGGGAAAATACAGTCTCACATGTACGCTAACCTGAAGGGTTAATCCTCTATTCTGAGCACAGGAGGCTGTAAGTCAACCCGCTCTGCTTGCTTGGTTCACGAGCAATCCCTTCCGAGACCTACAAAATCAGATACAGTGGACATTGAGTCCTCATCTCTACTATCACTTAATCAGGTAGCTAAACCTACTCCTTGAAGAGCTCGTGTTCAAGTAAAGCCATATCTTTGCTTCCAGGTTACACATGGAGCTCAGGAATGAGGTCCCATTCTCCTCAGCCTTCTTAGAAACTCAGGAGGGGGGAAAAAAAAAAAAAAAAACCAAAAACCCCAAACAAAAAACCCCACCCACACCAAACCAAAAATCCTTTACAAATCTCCATTAACTAACCTAAAGGAGGAACTTGTATTTCATTGACTGTAGTTTATGCAAATAGGATCAGAGGAATTAACATATTGGAAGGAGTTGACATTTGTCCTGATATATTGAATCGTTAGCATGACAGAATCACTTAAGCTGGATCCACTAACATCAGGTTTCCTCTCATTATTGACCCCTGCAGAGTAGGCCTGACAAGTGGAACTGCTGCAAAGTTCATTAATAATGTGAAATAAATCAATTGTTCGGGAAATACTGAAAACGGATGACACTGAACTCAGACTTTTTGCAAATTCAGCACATACCGGTTTCCATCAAGGACACTAGTTATAACAACGTCCTTTTCTGACCTATATTCAGGAGCTACGCTTTACTTCTAGGCAAGCTCACAGGGATACTGGGAATGGTGCCATTACTGGAATAATACCCTTAGCTAGAAAATGAAAACCAATATTATCTTATACACACCGACACAGATACCTGTAGACATTTTAGCTTATTGATTGACACCCTCAGCATGAATTATGGGCAGGATGCATGCTCCAGAGCCAGGCTCTGTTTTCATCCAGAAGGAGCAGGGAAATATGCATTCTGACTTGACTGGCCAGGCTGCTTTTTCCAACACGAACGCTGCCCAAGCTAACAAAGGCACTTTCTACCTTATAACTTAGAGGTAAAAAAGTCTTCACTCAAGTAAAAGTTGTAAGAAAAAGACATATTGAATAGAAAACTGAAAATCAAGTTCCCTTGCTTGTGTTACTACCAGAATTTAGAGGGCCAAACGCTGTGACATTCCCTACCGTCAAGTGAAAACCGCAAAGCAAGTAGTTGACTTGATTAATGCTGCTTTTTGTTGCTCACAAAATGTCCATGAACAGATTGAGATTTTCATTAATATATTCATGGTTCATGTTTAGTCCAGTTTTGGGTAATATCTTAAACCGCTTTATGGAGATGTTTAATTTGTTCTGCTGATCACAAGCTGGTTGGAAATATTTGACACATGGTAATTAATGCAGAATGCATCTGAAAAAGCTATTGGTGCATGTCACACGGTGTTACTCAGCCTTGGATAAGGTGAGTTTAACTCAGGCAAAGCAAAAGAGTACAGAAAAATCTAAGTTATATGAGATCCTGAGATAAGATGCAGTTAAAGTATAGAATCAGGTAAGAAAATAGTAAGAACTTAAGAACACAAGCTTGTTCCTTTCACAGCAAATGCAGACTTACTAAAAAAACCTAATTCCTCAGAACAAGTTTAGGCATTTTGGGGTAATTATAATGAATTCTCCCTTAATACATTTATGATCAGTCTTTGTGTTAGTTGTTTATCCAATGTTTTTCCTCATACATATATGTACATGTAAGAGTTTGAATCCAATCCTTCTGTAAAATCAATGAGATCTTTTTGAAGTTCATTTTCCCCAGCTCTTCGCAAGTTCTTTGGTCACAGAAATGTTGGGGGAAGACAAGCTCAGACACAGTAAACCAGCAACAACAGAATTAAGTTTTGCGTCAGAAGAACACTCGCTGAAATTTTTGCATAACATTGAACTGTTGGTCTTTTCAGAAGAGTAGTCAATAACAACGATCATGTGAAGTTTGCTGTAGGGACTGAACAACTGCAAGGTTTGATCACAGGTAGACATGAAAGAATTGCTTTTAAATTCTGTTTTAAAAATTACTTTCCTGATTATGCATGATGATAAATTAAGGCTGTGGCCAAAACCTGCCCACCAATTGAAATTTTAGATTTAGGACTAAACAGCATTCCTTTCCACCAACAGAGCTTGTAACGTGCACTGAGCCGAGCTAGTATAATTGCTCTGCACAATGTAATACACAAGCTGGAAAAAAAGACAAATGTGTGAAAAATATTTAAAAGTGCATCTTAACATTTAGATGCGATATAAACACTTCCTTCAGAAACCCAAGTCTTAATTTAAATTATTCAGACACCAAATAGTGCGCGCAGTGGGCTTGCACCCAGTAAGGAATCAAGATACCGGTGATCACATTTTCAAGATCACACAGTGCTCTTGGGAATCTCTGTTGGCATGCTCACAATTTTTTTTTAAAAAAAAGAGCTGATCTTTTGCAAAGATTAGTCCCTGAAAGCTGCTGCATCAGGAAGAGGGTTGCCAGCAGGTCAAGAAACATGACTCCCCTTGACTCAGCCCCCCGTGAGAAGCATCTGAAGTGTCGGGTTCAGTGCTGGGCTCCCAGTACACGACAGACATTCGCTTACTGCAGTGAGTCCAACAAAGGCTCACAAAGGTGATGAAGGGACTGCTCACACGAAGAGAATCTGAGGGCTGGGACTGTTCAGCCGGGGAGGGGGAAAGGGTGTAAAGCAGAGGGAGCCAAACTGCTTTGAGTGGTGCCCAGTGACAGTACAAGAGGCAACCGGTACTAACAAAATGGAAGGAAATTTATTTTTAAGGCAAGAAAAAGCTTTTTAAGCACGAGGGTGATTGAACAGTGTAACACCTTGCCTGGAGAAGTTGAAAGTCTCCACCTGTGCAGATACTGAAAAGCAAACTGGACATGCTCTTGGGCAAGTGGTTCTCTCTGACACTGCTTGAGCAGGGGTTGGAGTGACTATTTCTGGAAGTGCCTGCCTCAACCTCTCTGATTTTATGTTAACAAATACAGCTCCTCAAAGCCCCTAACAAAGTTATTACATATCCTTTCCCATTTTTTTCTTTATACTTCTCTTTCACCTTCAGTATTTGTATTTCACTTCCTTTCTTCCTGTTCAATTTTGGGCTTTTCCCCCCACTTATTTTCTTCTCAGTCTTTCCGTTTCTCGCAAATGGAAGCAGAGCTTTCAACTCATGCAAATTAAAACTCAGCTTCTACACACAGGAGTTTTGTCATAGATTTAAACAGAGCTAATTTGCTTATCCATAGTGACACTGTTCTGCATGGTTACACAAGTCTTGTAAACCTTCAGTCAGATTCTTGCTCTAAACTCCAAGGATAGCAAATATTAACATTAGGAGAATTTGTGAATCAAGATCTGAAGCCACAGCTTTACTACAGTTGACACTAACTTGCATCATTCTAATGCAAAGCTGAAAGTTGCGTATGAACATCTAGAGTTGCCTTCCATGCAAGTATAGCAAAGTACTCTCAAAACACAAAGGCACAATCCTCTTTTAGTTGAAAAAGGAGTTATTAAAAAGTAAACTGCCTTGTGCTGAAGGTCACACGAGCAGCTGATAGCAATACAACCCAGGAGAAACCCCACTTCTGCAATCACTACGTACAAAAACATTCTCTCCCACACACCCTCCAGTTCTTTGGCATATTATCACTATTTGAAGGAGTCTGCAAACAGGCCTAGGATTGCATCACGACAGATGATTATGCTGGTAAACTAAAGAATAGAGAAAGCGTTCTTTTGTGCACAACAGTTACTGCTCTTGGCCTTTTCTCCTATAACCTTACACTTACCAAGCTTTAAATTATTGATCCTGTTATTTCTGTGCTAGCACTTTAATTTACCATCCCCAAAAATGATAATTATGATACTGTCATGACTGTTGTGGTCTCTGCCATGGCCTTTCAGTCAGATTCTTTTCATTGGTTCATCATTCTTTACTCTATCGATTACTTTCGTCAACATCTTTCCTCCAGCTTGTACAGACCTGATGAGGACAGGTAGAACAAACACTGGAATGCAGAGTCAGCTGTTTGCTTGCAGATTTGAAAGGCAAAGCATTCCAGGAAGGTACATTGAGTGTTCAGCCAAGTGCATGAGCTCTGTCAGTGTATGATATAGAGAGCATCCAACTATCTTACATCCTTTGTGATGAGCAGGACAGGAAGGTGCAGCTAAAACTCATCTCTTATTGCCCTCCTGGTATTTTGATATTATATGCTGGGCCTCAGGCATTTAAGATTTGCATGCCTTCGTCGCACACTGCTTCCTGCAACTCATTTATTTTAGAAAAGCTTAGACTCGAACTCTGTGTTGCTGCTACATGAGTATCTCACATGGGAAGGTAAGGCACAAAAGAAGGCTGAATTGGGCCCTCTGCACTTCTCTCCTCTGACACATTACCCTGTATAAGAAAGGTTCAGATCTGTCCCACTTTTCTTTCTTCTCCATTTGGCCACTATTGAGATGTGGGATCCATAAAGTCTGACGCTTTTCCTAGGTACCTGTTTTTACATCAATTCCCAAGTAAAACTGAACTATCACCACTATTGTATTATGTTCATATGGTCATGCCATCCTCTTTTCCAACTAGGCTGCCTTCTTGCCATACCAAAGCCTGGACTAAGTATCTGAAGTGTTCTTTAATTAAAACTCAAATAAGTATTGCAAAAGTCATCTATATATGCTGCCTGCAATCTCTTACTTTTATTTATGTATTTTGAAAGCGTCACTGTAATTTAGTAAGTAATTTAGAAGACAGACTTTTCCTTGAACCTGGAATTAAACACATGCAGCTGAAGCTCTCTGTTGAGCAATGCATGATTTTTTACTTCAGAAACACTACCCAACCGTGCCAGAGGTATTTGCTCCTGCTTTTGTTTCATTCAGTTTGAACCACTGTAATGCCCTTTTTGCCAGTCTCCCTGAACACAATTAACAGACCGCAGCTGGTACCAAA
The DNA here is from genome assembly GCA_013389945.1 of Fregata magnificens. Classification (NCBI taxonomy): domain Eukaryota; kingdom Metazoa; phylum Chordata; class Aves; order Suliformes; family Fregatidae; genus Fregata; species Fregata magnificens. Next base: position 307,019 of record WAAD01013702.1, read on the forward strand.
TGCTGCTGGGTTTCTGACTGGCACCAGATGGAGTGAGCACGTAATTCTACTTCTGTCTCCATCATCCACTGGTTGCCAGTCAAATTTCACATTAGCTTCAAGGCGCTCTCCCTAACCTATACAGCCCTTTAAAATCTTCAATCATACTTTCTTACTGATGTGATAGTCTTTTATATCATTTCATGCCAGTCTGCTGTAGTGCAGTGGTAGCATGCACCACAGAATTGGGCGTGATAGAAGACTGAATAAAATATAAGGGGACAACAGCAGAAGAAAATGTTTTCCTTTTTAATAAATCTTTTAAAAAGATAGTTTAAAAAAAGAAATTCTATTAAAAATATGAAAAGCAACACAAACGGTTGAGTATCGCAGACTTCAGTAGGCGATCTTTACTGTGCCCCACAGCCTCAAATGACTTCAAACTAAAAAAAAATCATCTAACTAAACTTGCATTATTCATATTCATAAAAATGCAGTCTGCTCTGGACGCTAAGTTTGATTTCATATGGATTTCTTTTTATTGTTGAAGCATTTCTACCAAAAAGTTAAAGCACATAGTACAGTACTACTTTCTGCCACACCACTCTTGCCCTGTGAGTCCCTGGCTGAACGCCTCAGGGATGCTGCTGTTCAGCATGTGCCTAGGCAGGAGATTCACTCTTCCCTTTCAAATTGCTACCTTGAATTTATCATCACCTGGATCATTAGGACACATGGCAGAGAGAAAAAACCCACAGGTATCTCAAAACCAGCTTACACTCTTCACCACAGTGGAAACTGGTAGAAGTTGAGATTTTGCAGGGTTTTTGGAGTCCTCAGCTATCCACTACATATCAGTACAGCAACGTCAAGGCACAACATGCTGCTGAAAACAGTCACTTGTCAAAACCTACGTGAAAAGCTCAGGATTGCTTTACCAGAAGGCAATGCAGTCATTTCACAACAGCATCTCATTTTGTCCAAAACTGAATCTGTCCCTCAGCCAGGACTGCCTGGCTCTTCATTCAGAGGAGGAGACACTCCTTTTCCAACAAGTGTACATCAGGTGAAGAGAAAACAGGAGAAGGCAGGGAATGAATAAGGGAAGCACAAAGCTATCAGGACATCATTTCAACCAAAATAAACTCTGATCTCACCACCTCTCAACATCACTAACGGAAGTAGCTGTCTATCTAGTAACTAGCTTGTTAACTGATTTCCCCAATAAATTCCAAGTGTAATTATCTTCCTTCTACTAAGGCTTAGAGAAGGTCCCACAGTAAGTGAGCAGTACCAATGAAAACCAGACTCAGAGCTTTGCATCTTAAGCTGCTCCTAAACTGAGTAGGCCATGTTGCCTTCCTCCCCACTTAAAAATATGTTGTGTGTGTGCAATTACAACAGGCTAATGTCCAGCCCAAAGTAGCTCAGCTATGAGAAAACAGGGGCAAGAAGGCTAGGCAAAGCTCCCGGTGGCTTCTATTAACTCGAGAAGCCTTTTTAAAGGTACTCTAGTTAACTAGAGTCCGCAGCGGTGTAGAAGTCGCCAAGTTCGGTGGGGCTAAAGCATCCTAGCATAAGGGCTTTCAGGGGTTTTGAGACTTCCCTACAGCTACAGTTTACAAACTGAGCCAGTTTTGTGGAACAATCAAACTCCCCTCAGCTTCGGTGGGGATTTGTGCTCAGTTATGAACCTTAGAAATTGGCCTGAGTTGTCTTTTTTATTTTAATCATGTAATGAAGACAAAACAGCTGCCACAATTGTAACAGCTGTCAGAGTGTTTCAACAACAGAAGACAATTGAGAACAACCTGGCCTGGGTTAGGGCTAGGACTCCAGACACTCAGCAGCTGCCTGCCGCTTACACACTTGTCTTCTCTACAAAAATTATAGTGGCAGCCATCCCTTCCCCGCTTGCTAACAGGGACTGAAGCATTCGCCAGGTCCAGAATGGCATAAACCACCAACTGTATTCTGCATGTGAGCGTAACTCCTTGCAGGTCCCCTTCAAAAGGGGTTAAGTAAATGCTCCCTATCTCATCTTTCCTATTTCTCTAAATTAGTTGGGTTTATAGTCAATGTAGTTATTTGTGCTACTGTAGAAACAGGAATCAGTTTTGCTAACTAGTTTTACTATACCCCACAGAGCCCGTCTTACATACCAGAAAGTGCAGTTGCTTCCATTTTTTCCCTTCGCTGTATTTTATTAACTAGTATTTTATAAGCCCCTAGAGAATGCTCTTAGTAAAGCCAGTCATAAAATGGCTTTGTGCCATAAACTCATTCACAATGACAACCAGCGTTTCAGAAGCAGCAAGAGGGAAGGGGTAACCCCGACTTGTTACTGGGTAAACCCACCAGTGCATCATGCTATGCCGCTACGTGGAGAATGGCACCGAACAGGACTGACAGAAGAAAGTCTGATTAAATCACAGAAGGGAACTTTGTGGGAAATAGAGGAACACAAAAGGAAAAAGTTATTAATATGGTCCAGAAGGTCTTCTGTGCAGCGTAGGGCCAAACAGGTCCCTGCAGCATCCCTCACATAGGAGCTTCTCAAAGCTGTTGAAAAGGTCTCAACTCCTCTAGCATTAGCCCCATCAAGACTCCCATGACAGACAGGCTGCTGCCATATGGCAGCTCCACCACCCTGTATCTGCTTGCAGCAGTCAGAAACATGTCAAGGAGCAAACAAAGCTGAGAAGGCAAAACAGGGAGTTTCACTTGACCAGGTCAAGCATTCTCTCCAGTTATCTGGAGCAAATTTCAAAGCTACAGAACAATTAATTCCGGTTTATGCCAATGTGAAGGAAACTTTAAATTGTCTCAAGGCTACAAACACAGAAATGGAGAAGTTAAGACTGAGGCATGAGCCTGGAGCAAGTCCCACTGGAAACTGGTGCACAAAAATAAGCAGACTGTGTATTTGAAAGCACAAGGCTGTGTGCTGAGAAGCAGGTGTTCAAGCATCTGAGAAACCTGCCTTTACTTCATTCCCAGGTAAACATGCCACTGAATATAGCCAACAGCATCCTCAAGAGCTGCAAGGAGGATGCACAGCTTCTTAAAAATCAGGACAATCTGAACTAGCACAGGGCTAAATCTACTGTCCACAGACTGAATCTTCTCCTGTGCCTCATTACCTCAGTGTAGCTATGAGCCCCTCCACCCATTTCACCACAAGCATCCCCTCATCCTATACCTTTACCTTGCCTTTACGCTTCTGTTTACAGCTGCATCTTATTTTAACCTTCTTCAGGAAAGTCTGCTTTTCACACACAGGTGGCTCTCTGCCTATCTTTATCCAGCAGACTTTATTATCAGCAAACCCCAAAAAGACAAATTCATCCTTTGTGCTGATGCAATTGACTTGTCATCTACTTTTCCAGCTAATTAGCTCTTTAGTAGATGATGGTAGATGTCAGAGGTCATCTGATAGCTGATCCTGCTAAACTGACCGTAAATATTTCTTTCCAATTGTATGTGATTGCCTCTTACTGCTACATTCTCTCCCAAATTAACATGGCACATTTAACCTATTTATTCAGAAGAGAGAGTATTAAGCTTGGATTAAAAAAAAAATGACAGTTTCATAAGGCACAAGCGCTCAGAACCAAATCTGTCACTGAAGACCTGACCCAGGAGGTGAGGATGCCAGCGATGTCTAATTAGACCCTGGTAACAGTGGTCTTGAGCCATGTTTTCTCTTGGCATTTACAGCTTTCATTATCAACATCTACAGACTATGTATTGCGCATTACAGGTATTTTTTATATATACGTTGTTAATCAGTAAGTGGCTATGCCCAAGGGATACCAACAGGACACTGTACAAAATTAAACGTCCCTACCTCAAGATTTACAAAATAATTGCATCGGCAGAACTTCGCTGGGACCAACAAACAAGCAGCAGCGAGAAGCAATCCCCTTTCACTGCAGGGCAGCTTGGGAAAAATGAGTTTAACACTGCTGTTCAACTGAATCATTTTATTTTTACACTTATTTTGCCCTGGTAGAAATGAATATGGAGGATGAGAATCAGATGCTCCAACTCCTGGCTACCAGTCCTGGTTCAGTCCTCTAAACACTCACTCATCACAGACATCAGCAGATACACCCACCATCTTGCATTTAGTGTTTAACTGACAAGGTTTCTTGTTTTCATAAAGAGATGTACTTTTACAAGAAGATTACACATACCTACAACTATACCTAAAATCCCAGCAGATAATATTGTTTAACTCTGTATAAAGTAATTTCTGTTGCACAGCAAGAAAAAAAAAATCTTAATACTTAGAGTTACCAGCAAACAAAGGAGTTTTGTTTCCATTTTAAAAAACGGTCCCTTTTTCAGGACATCAGAAGTTTCACTAAGATGAAGTTACGGAACATAAAGAACCTAAACATGCACACAGTTTTAGGTAAAAAAATATATGAAAATGAAATACTTAATCGATAAAATGGACCAAAACAGTAACAACAGTTTTCACCCAAGAAGATTCCCACAACATTTTTCCTTACTGTATTTCAGCAATAGCCAGCAAGGACATAGAGAATACCTCAGACAGGGCCTCTGCCTAGCACTTGGCACCTGGAATGGGCTTTGCTGCCTCTTCCCCGTGAAAGCACCCAGTCACCTTCGTTTCAGTAGTATGCATTTTTCCAGGATAAAACAGGAAGGCTGTATGCGCTCTATGGTGAAGATATGTCTTTAGCTAACGGGAAGGATGCTTTCCAACATCTGTCTGTGAGCTCCGAGTACAACCCTGAGAGGCGGCTCCAGTATTTTGGCATCTGAGGGCTCCCAAAGATGGCCATGTTACCAGCAATAGCTTTGTTTCCTGGGCAACTTCCTTATACGTGTCTTAACAGAAGCACCACAGGGGTTTCTACACAACAAGCAGCATTTCCAGGGAGCACCAACGTGCAGCACTGCTGGGAGGCACAAGGAGTGCCCTCAGGCTACCCCTGAATAGCACAAGGGGACAAGGCAGGACCAGGGAGCCCCTTGAGGCAGCAGGGGCCAGGTCAGCAGGTAGCAGGAGCCCCTGAGGGCCAGGGAAGCTGCTCAGGATGGGCAAGGCTTGCTCTTGCACAAGTTAGTAGAGCACTGCATGACCATGCAGCACCATCACAGCTGAATCTTGCTTCAAGGGACTCCTCACTCCAGCCCAATCAAGAGAAGCTATGAGCATAAAGAGCAGGGGATGGTCCTGTGGCTCCACAAGCTGTGCTGAGCAGCAGCTTTCATTTAATCGAATGTTATCTCCAGAAACCACAGCCGCAGCTGAGGCCTCTAAGAAACACAGCTTCTCCTGGGAGCCCTTTGGCCTTGCTTCAGTGACAACATCAGAATATTTGCCTGGGTTATGTGCCAACAGTTTGGTTTTGTACCTGGCATCTCAGTGAGTGGAAAGCCGCAGTCTGCAGGGTGAGGGAGAAGAACCGGCACTAAGCAATACCCAGCTCATCAAGAGCTCCTCACTGGAAACCTCTCCCGTTTACACTGCTTGGATGGTTTTATTCTAATACGAAGCAGGTTTAAGAGAACACAATGGGTAAAAAAAATGTAAATACAGTCCTACATGCAAAAGACCTATAGGAGGGAACACCTATAAGACACACTGCATGACCTATGGGCTGCTGTTTCTAGCAGTTTGAGGGAGTCAAGTTCTTGACACAAAAGCCTTTCCAGGCAACGTTTTGTGCCACTAGAGGATACCTACACAGCAAACCCCAAAACACAACACATCTTTTCAAGCCTTCCTTGGGCCTTACCCTAAATAGAGATACTAAAAATTAGTTGTATTTCCTGTTACTATTATCAACCTTGTTTCTACAGTTCTTAATAAAAAGTATCTTATTTTTTCAACAAACACATACTAAAAAGACAGATTGTCATGTGTTTTTAGCTTGTCTAGAGCTTCAGCAAACATTTACTGCTCCACCGCTTTCCAAAAATGATTGCCAGGATTCCTACACAGAAGTCTAAGAACATAAAAAGTTTCTTTACATTATCAATAGACAACTGTCTTCATCTCTAAGTCTGTAATCACAACATCTTGTCTTTGAGCAAAGGGAATACTTCACACCACCCTCAACCTAAGCAGCCTGAAACAAGCCATGCAATTTCTCCATGGCACAGCACACACTCAGAAGCTGGGGTGCTCACGTTCCTTTTCTGTGATTCAACTTTACATAAACTGCCTTAGTTCAGGGACCGCCTCTTGCAACTGGCCTGGCCAAGAGGGTTATGCTGCTAGCCATCTAATTTTAAGGCACATTTCATATTTAACTGAAGACACTACTAATTTTTTGTTATTGTTTTCAGGGAGAGGGGGAATTATAGACTATCTTGTGCAATGCTGCCCCAATATTTTTCAGCTGCAGTCAAAGTAGTAGTGGGCAAAATTCTGAACAGTCATTGACAATTTTTCCCTTAGTTTGATAGCCCAGCTGCAGGGGAACATATAGATGTGAATGGGAAAAGGACAGCTGATTTTTCAAGAACATTTTAGAAACATACTTACAATATCATACTAGCAATGTATTGCTGGTTCACAGTTAAATAGCTTTGGAAAACCTGTTATCAAGGATAAACTACCAAAATTTAAATATTTATGAAGTATAGAAGAATTGTTTCTGTCACTTGCTAGAAGAACAAGCTTGAGCAAAAAATTTAGCTTCAAACATCACGCAGCCAGAACACCCACTGTTTTATACAAGTACTACTTTAATATTAGAGATTTCTGGCATTCACAGCCGTCTCCAGTGGCAATTGCTTGAAAATCATTTTGCTATTCTTTCTGTATTAAGAAATCAATGCCCCTTTTTTATCATTTATCTATCCAAAGATCTTCCTAATTTATTATCAGTTCATTAATGTACTGCCTACTACCTTTCAAGATCATTAAAGAAGTTAAATAATATCTTAAACCTTCTTCCTCAGCATTTTGTCCCTTAGAGCTGTATTGTATATACGTGATTAAATTCACCTTACTGTTTCAAGTCTGATCACCCCTCACCTCTTCTCATTTGTTTTTAAGGGGATAAGATTTGAATTTCCAGCCTTATAATTTTAAGTATAACTAATCATTTCCTCTAGAGATAAGTCGTCCTCTATTCATCAAGCCCTATGTCTTCTCTTCCTTTCAAGCGGAGAGAGGCCATAAAATATTTCTAAGACTCCACCAGGATGCCAGAGCCTCTCCGACCTAAGTTTCCATGGTTACTTTTGTGTTCTGCTTCAATAGCCATCTGGGCGAAACAAAACAGGGCTCATCAATAGGATCATCTCTCCACAGAGGGGACCCAACTCTCTTCCCTCATCTTCACCAGATCCCATATACTTCAGTCTTCTGTATCGTCTGTCCTCTGCCACGGGCACGCATTCTCCACCAGACAAGGTGCCTCGCAGATGCTCACTGTGTGTTGGTCCCCTCTGCCAGCTGAGCCAATGGACCTATTTCTCTAGTTCAGCAGTTCAGTGTGGCGATTTGCATGTGATGCACCGGCCTCTCCTTGCACACGTTTGTGCCAATACTGTATAATTACTGCTTCTACTGTTAAGGGATTTTTCTCTTTACATCGTGATACAGAACACCAGTTTTGGGCTGTGCTGATGCCCAAGTCACTTCTGCTTTTTTCACACTCCTGAGGCTGCCTTTTCAAGCTGAGTTTGTCATTCACAAACAGGCCTACTTCTATATGCAATCCTAGACCCAGAAAGCCTCTCACTTCATGGCAGCAAGACTTTTATTCAGTCAAGGAGTAAAGACCTTTGCCTTAAATTAGAACTGACTTCAATGAGGAATGATATGCCAATTCCATCAGCTATGGATAACCTATATTAGTTTATCAACTAATAAACTACAGCAGCATAAATGACTGTCACATCTGATTAAGACGACATTTCATCTGACTTATTTTACACACTGCAGATCTAACTACTTCTTCCTCCATTTTCTTTCCAATTGTTCAACACACTTGGAAACTCTCTCTGCAGACAGTCCCATCCCAACTCACCAGTAGAGTCCATTATAACATATCAGGCTGTTCTCTGGCATTTCTCAGAATAAAGCTGCAATTTATTGCCAAACACAAGATTAAATGCTTAGATCTAAGAATCAGGTTCAGTCACTGTTCAAAGGAGAGTGCTTTAGTGAATGAGATGCAGCAAAGCCAAAGAACACCTTCTGAAGAGCTGGCTGCTGCCAGGATATCATGCCAGCTTGTTGAACAACAAATGCCCTGTTCTCATTTCCACGCTGCAACACACAATCTGTCTTTACTAATTCTCCCTATCTGGCAGGCCAGACAGCAGGAAAAATGACAAAGTTATGTTCTGACAAACAAACATCAGCAATCCTCAGTTCTAACTTGCAGGCTGTCTGGAGAAGATGAGAGGTAACAAGGCTGGAGAGCTGGGCCAAGGGGAAACAAGTGAAATTCAACAACAGCAAGCATAAGGTCCTGCACCTGGGCAGGAACAACCCCACGCACCAGTATAGGTGGGGGTCGACCTGCTGGAAAGTAGCTCTGCTGAGAAGGACCTGGGAGTGCTGGTGGACAGCAGGCTGATCATGAGCCAGCACTGTGCCCTTGTGGCCAAGAAGGCCAACGGGATCCTGGGGTGCATCAAAAGGAGTGTGGCCAGCAGGCCAAGGGAGATTATCCTCCCCCTCTACTCCGCCCTGGTGAGGCCACATCTGGAGTACTGCGTCCAGTTCTGGGCTCCCCAGTTCAAGAAAGGGCAGGGAACTGCTGGAGCAGGTCCAGCGGAGAGCCACAAAGATGATTAGGGGACTGGAGCACCTCTCTTGTGAGGAAAGGCTGAGAGACCTGGGTCTGTTCAGCCTGGAGAAGAGAAGACTGAGGGGGGATCTTATCAATGCTTTCAAATATCTGAAGGGTGGGTGTCAAGAGGATGGGGCCAGACTCTTTTCAGTGGTGCCCAACAACGGGACAAGGGGCATTGGAACACAGGCAAATTGGAACACAGGAAGTTCCACCTGAACATGAGAAAAAAACTTCTTTCCTGTGAGGGTGACAGAGCACTGGAACAGGCTGCCCAGAGAGGTTGTGGAGTCTCCTTGTCTGGAAATATTCAAAACCTGCTTGGACGCGGTCCTGTGCACCCTGCTCTAGGTGTACCTGCTCAAGCAGGTACAAGACGATCTCCAGAGGTCCCTTCCAACCCCTACCATTCTGTGATTCTGTAATTGTAAAGCATGTCAGATCAAGGTGAAGGCTAAGAGAAACTGCTCTCTCAACTGGAAGAGACTAGTTTCAGACTAGGTGAAAGAACTACTGTTGATACAAATAGCTGGAGGGCTGTGTTGGCTAAGTTTGAGATAAGTGCCTCATCCCTGGGGGGATGACAAACTCATTCTCACTTTGGTAACAGCAAGGCAGAGTAACATTTACAGAGGATACCTCCTATGCTAGGGGCTATGCTGTCAAGGTAAATGCCAAGGCATCAACTTCAGTAACACAGGGTCAGGCAGAAGTCAAGACTTACTGAGGACTGAAAAGCAAGCGATAAACAGCCATGGCAGAGGACTGACTCTAAAGGCAGATATTACAAAAGTCATTAGGAGCTAAAAGAAATACTGTATTTAAGATCAGTTACTACTTCAATTAAATGAGGTCAAGGATCATGCAGTATCAGTCAAGATGCCAAACTATGTCACTTCCTTTAGTGCTCTCCAACTTTTTTTAACAATACTTGGCTAGACAAAACTATATCATTAACTAATTGGTATGATGTATTCCTTTAACACTCGGGCTTCTGTGCTTGGCAGAATATTCACAGCATTACAAAAACTGTTATAACAGGAGTAATTTTGATCTAAACATAATTTAGAGATTTAGAACTGAATTAAAAACCTTATCATTAGTGGATTTGTGAACTGTGATGTGATTTTTTTTAAGGTAAGCAAGCCTCATTTTCATGTTTCAGGTACATCATCCACACACACTTAAGTTATAGTCTTTTATACAAACTAAGGACTCCAATGAGGCACAGCTCTTCACTGTACACTGAAGATCAGCAAGTACACACTTCTGCATGGGAGTCGTCCAGGGAAGGAGTTGCAACGCAGTCATTGCAAACGTCTCACTCTTGTTCCAAGAGTCACCTGCTACTCAGCTATCCTAATGCACCCAAACCAATTAATGTCATCTCACAGTGATGACAGCCAGCTCCACCAGCCTGTCTGCCAAGAGTGCCATGCTTACAGTGTTTGCCTTTTCCCTTCAAGGAGTATAGTCTGCTCTTCACTTAAGGAAGAGGACATCACCCTTCTGTGAGGGTCTTGGTCCAGATATCTGAGGTTTTCAGCTGTTTCCAGCATCACGTGGTATTTTCCACATCAACCTCACCCCCTATCCTATGAATTCCCCAACAATAGGTCACCTGTTCACGAGGCACACATTACCCATTCTCAGTTTCATATACAGCAGAGTTACACTAAAAAGAGACAAAGGCCACTACAGGCAGATTTCCCATCATCTGCAGAAACACTCAGCTCACTGGTGCCTAATGTCAAACTTGAAATTCTGGCCTGTTCACTCCACATCTGCTGCGCATCTATATTGAAAGCCAGGGATGGCACAGGCAAGATCAATAGAGGTTATGGTGGGAGGGGAACAGCTATGAACAATAGATTGTTTTTACTACTGTGTATCCAAATATATGGGGGCTAAACCAGTGCGATTTGACTGAAAAGCTGGGCAGTGCTGCTGGAACAACAGCTCCTAGAAATAGCGGGCAAGATGTTTCCAGACACAGAGGGATGCAAGAAAAAAAAAACAGTAGAACAAACAGTTTTTCTGTTTAGGATTAATTAGTTCCATCATAGTTTCTTAATAGGACTTTTTTTGTCCAGTTAGGGCAATTGTATCAAGTTCACCCAATACAAGCCCCTGCTTTTGAGCTGCAGTGCTGCCTAGCTGTTGCTAGTAAGCCTCCTTTATTTATTCTGGTTTTTTGCTGGTTTTTTTTAAGCAGTACAGTAGAACGAGTTATGCTTTCTTCATGTCACAGGCCTCCTGGGCTGATTTTGTACACACAGAAAAAGAAGCTTCTGGCATTTTTCACATTTCAACCAGCAGTGGCTTGGCTGCATTATCAAAGCAGGCCTGGCAGATACACAGAACAGAGCATCCAAGACCCACCACAGACGCTGCCTGCACAGATGAACTAATAGCACAGATACCGCTGGGCCACAGCAAGGAGGCCAGGGGAAAAATAAAAACCTGTGGAGACAGGGCTAGGCCACAGCTGTAAAGAATCTGCTTTTCTTAGCAGGTGCTTTAAGTTCCAACATCTGCTGGCCATATAAACCAAAGAAGCTTCTACAACCATTTACTCAAATGAATGACGTGAATATATAAATACACTGTAAGGTTTTTTTTCCCTATTACTATTCTTGGCATTGAACCCATATAGAAGGTTCAGCAATTTTTTGTCAACTAGAAAGGTAAGCTTATGGTAAAAAATACCTAATCAACAGGTGTGTTGCTTGTGGAGGAATTCTCAAAGATTTTTTGAATAAAGGACTTAAAAAAAAAGAGTACCTCATATTTTAGAATAGGGCTCCTTCCTACATTTAGCTCTATTTTATATTCAACTTCCAGAATTGAACCCTCATTTTATTCAAGTCAAAAGGAATTTTACCAGCTTCATTTAAAAGAGGATTTTTCTTCTATTTATCACACGACTCATAAGAAAGCAAAGCTTTCAAAAACACATCTCCAGTCAAACATCAGTGGCTGTCAGGTATGACAGTGTCACACAGTTGTGTTATTATTTGCCACCTAATTATACAATTCAAGCAAGTCCTTATAAAACTCGTTTCCTATTCTACAGCTACTCACTTCTCCTCCTCTATTACAGCAGATGAGCTCCTCGCACCTTGAATAGCCCCTTTTTGCAAACCCTCACAGAATACCTTATTCTTGTTTTGAAGGTCTCACACAATGATCTTGCCAGGATGGGCAAAAGTGCGTCTACTGAACTTGTACAAACTTCTTTAATTAAAACCAAACAAAAAAAAAAAAAAAGAGATATTTCATTCTCAGGGACTTAATTGTGAAAGCCATAACTAAGCTAAAAAAAGTGTTCATTGATAATGTTGAATAATGATTACTTTGCAGCATTTTCCTCCTTTCCCTCCCCCCAGTACTTTTGGGGTGGCAGTTACTTACATAGCTTGTGTACACCATGCAGCCTCTCTGCTGAGATGGATTGAGGCAAAGCACTTTCCAGTCATCTCTGGCACAAAAGGCTGGACTGGCTGCTTAGTCTCTGGCATTAAACACATCTTCCCCCATCTGATATTCACAAAGCCTGAACACAAACCCTATTTTCTGCTGGGCTTGTTTCTCTGAGACATAAGGCTATGTAGACTGTATGTCCGAACCAAAAAGCTGCAGCAGCGTGCTATTAACTCAAGCTTCACGTTCAGTCCAGCAAGCTCTTCCAAGTTCACAGCATGCTCGCTGCTCACTCTCACACTGTTAGTCCTGCAGAGCAACAGCTTCTGGGGCTAACACTGAGCACTTGGGTCTGGTCCTGCTGCTCACCCCAGCCAAAGTAGCTGGATGAAATTAGTATGAAGGAGAGGAGGTCATCCTTCGTACCACACACCGGACCTTACTTCCACTGGTGCCCACAGCAGTATTTCAAGACAAGGGGAACCCGATTTTGATCCTACCTGTACCACAGTGAACTATGAAAAATCCCCCCTGAAAAATCAGTCTGCCAATACGAGTGCCAAAATGGAATATCAGCTCCAGAAGGGCTTTGGGTTTCATTGATTGCTTGTTTTAGCCACGTATGCAATATGAGTGCCATCCTACAGGCCCTTTCCAATGCAGACAGTTCCAGATATCCCAACTCTGCCATTCCAGTCTCAGAGGGTATATAGTAGACAAGCGGTCCCACTTGGGTCCCAGTGACTCCATCATGTGGAGAGGCTCCTATCAGTTGGTCAGCTCTGTCATTTGGCCCCATATTTGGTAGGCGATTTTATTTTTCTAGTGCATCCCAACTCTCCTTTCAGAAATACAGAGATCAGGCATCTTAAGTCTAAAGACCACATAGGAAGGCTGCTTTCTTTTAGCACTGTCTTAAGAATGGGAACAATGTGCATTTTAACTGATTCCAAACAATTTCTGTCATTTGATGAAGCTTTTATATAATGTGGAAAATGAGCCATTGTGAAGTGTTACCGGTGCCCAGCTGCTTCTGCTTATGGCAATTACCTCTATTTACAGCAACACTCAGGCAGACAGATCCCCAAAAAGTATAACAGTCATCTTTCAAAGCAAGCATTTCCAGTGCAAGAGACCTGGTAAACAGCGATCACCTACTCCCTGCTATCATTGGACACTAGAACCATTACAACAGAAAGATATGCCCATGGCTTAGCACCAAGTGCCCCCTCCTTTTGAGCGGGGAAACTGCACAGCTTACCAGCAGGGTCTGTGGCTCAGGATCTAGAGTCCATGATACTTTCTGGCCTGTTTTGCAAAGTCACACATCAATTTTCATTGACATGTTTTCAGATTAATAGCTTAATACCTTGGAGTTACAGGTTAAACTCAAAGGGTTAAATGTTTCCTTGTTGTATCCTGTCACTTGAAGTGATACAATCTGTGCAGCCACTTGGACTGCCAGAGAAACCTCTGCAGCAAATGCTCTCAGATATGCTGTCGAGAGTAATGGCCGAGTATGGAAAAACAACTGCATGCAGCCATCTCCTCACAGAAGAGATATTATAGGCAGATATAATCATGTTTATTAAAGTTCATTCATCCTAAGCAGTGCAACATATCACTCAGCCACTAGAGAACAGGTGCTGAGCATTTTAATAAAAAGAATTAAGACTTCTAAAAATGGAGGCCCAAGCTGAGAATGTTTATAGACCTCAAAAAAAAAGTCACTTGTCACTGTAGAAAATACCAACAAGTGAGTCTAGAATGCACCCTCATAATGCATGTGAGCAAAAAGTATATTTAGAGCAAAGGAGAAACCTGAACCACCCGAAAGCAGTAAAAACATGCCATAGAAAATACACTGTAACAGAGAAAAATTTTATCAGACTTGATTTGCTTTCCCAGCTTTGAGCTTTTCTACACTCTGTTTTCACTCTTACCCTATTTACTCATTCTAATACTGCAAGTGATCTGAAAAAAAAAATCAATGAGAATATTCCAAGAATAAAGTAAATAATTAAAAATCATGACAGAGTCCATCCCTAAAAGACTAATTCCTTTTATCTTCTTAGTCAGACCACACCGAAATACCATTGAACCAAAAAATTATAACAGTGATTGATATTGAATCATTATTGCCCTGGATTTAACATAGACCATTTTGCAATATATCAGAGCAAAAAGTACTGTAAGAAGACTGTAGAACAGCAATAAGTATTTAAATGGTACGTGATAGCTTTATAAAACAAGTGATGGGTCTGGGAAAAAAAAGTAAATCCTTGCAGAAACTAATAAGCTCCTGTCTGCACAGCGGAGTTCACAAAATGGCAATACTGTGTCATTAGGCTGGCACGACAGCTGAATCACTAATACACCATCAGCAAAGCATGTGCAGAATGAAGTCTGTGAAGTCACAGACTCCTGCTTCATGCTTGGGCATGCTGGAAGGGTCTCAGCTTTTGCACAGGGCAGGGATGGCCACGCTAGACAGGAGCATACTTGAAGTGACAAAGCATACGTTCAGACTGACTCACACGGCTTGGCACCACCAAACACGTTGCAGATGTCTGCTCCATGTTCAGAGCTTCTCTGCACCTCCACCGCAAAGAAATGAATAGATGCTGAACAAATTCAGGAGGAGGAGATGTCTTCAGGAAAAGGACAAAAGCAGCAACTGCCCATGTACCAAAGGTAGGAACACATTTGGTGATGCTCAGATTTGTGGCAGCTCCCTGTGCGCTTAGAGGAGCGGGCAAGAAACCTGTGCTGATGCTGGAGGCACACTCCATGTCTGTAGCCTCTCTCCAACAACTGTGATAACTGCTTTTACCACCAGCTTTCTTCCACCCATCCCTGGTATCTCTTTCTCTGTCCTCTGAATATTTATTTGGCCTGCCAGGTTTGAGGTAGGGCATAGCCTCCTCTGGCTGCTCCTCTGATTTCAGCACAGATCAAGTTCAAGCCCCAAGTGCTGCATGTGTTTCCAGTCTCTTACGCACCCTGCTGAGCAGCATGAGCACCACTAGGATAGGCAACCTGTTCCTGAGCTGCCGAAACTAGCCATGATTCTCATGCAGGATCTATCACTGGAGCCAAAGCAATAGCAAGACTATGCCTGCGTATTACATAGGCTGCTGTCCAGGAGTAATATGCTTTGGGCCTAAGGCTGATGTAATAAAAAACAAATACTAGCAAAGCAAATACTTAACACTAGCAAAGTGCCTGTATTATCAAAGTCCTGAGCAAACAATGGCTAACAAAGACATTTCCTCCAAACAAAACAAGGTCAGATTAAATATTGAAAGGTTAGAACACAAAAGTATGCTCCAACAATTTTGAAGGTAAACTGATTACGAATATCAACATAAAATATGGCCTTTGGTCTGAAGGAAGAACTTCTTTATGAATAAAACAAGTGTAACCCATTGGTCTAAAGGGGAAAATATGTCTCAGGCCAGATATGGATGAATAAAAATAAAAGTTCCAAAAATAATTACATACAGAAATACACATACGAGGCAGCCTTCTCCTAACATAAAACAAGCTAAAATTAGAATACATTTGTCCAGCTGAAATTGAATTTTACTTTCCCTCCCCAAATCAGCCTAGTTAACATGGCCAGCTAGGATGTCATTCCTGGCTACAGAAAAAGCCTGCAGCAGGATCAGCGAAATGGGTCCTGTCCCCAGAAGTTCAGGTTCAGATGTAAAGCATATCATCACCTCCACCTTGGAAGAGTTCACAAGAAATTATGACAAGGATCTAGATGTAGATACAGCCTGCAAGTACCTTTTGGTCAGGTGTCCTTAAGCCCCTTTTCTACTGTGGTTAATGCAAAAACAGTTTGCAAAATTTAACACCCAACCTTAAACTGCCATTTGGAACATCATGGTTTGTTTGGTCAAAGAAAAAGAGAATCCCTCAGCTACTAACTATGCAGAGCAGGAAACACAGATGTGTGGCACATTTTATTAATAGATTTTTGAGCATACCTTAAAAGCATTGCTGAATACTATTCTGTACATATACTCTAGCATCATACTTAGACTAAATTTCATAAGCAGATGGATGAGCAGTGCTTAAAATTATGTGCTGATTTCTATAAAGCAACTGCTTAAACATTCAAGTTCAATTTAGTTATATTTATAAACACGAAGGGAAGAAAGCTTCCCTGGTGGGACCCAGTGCATGACATTTTATCAACTAAGTAAATCAGTGCATTGCCTGCCTTGCACGCAATCATTACGGCTCTTCAAGCTTAGCATATATAAAGCCATTATTGGCACTCATTTGGCAAGATCTGCCTGGGCAATGCATCCAGAGTTCTGCAGTTGCAAGTGATGCAGCCAGTCCAAACCTACAGCACACTCCGTCCACACATGCATTCAAGGTCTGGAAGTTGCAAGAGTTACCATGAAAAACACTGCTAGCATACTGTTTAGGTTCTCCAAGGCCTAAGCATGTTCAACTCAGGTGCAGTCAAAGTTAGGGCAGAAAGTTGAGTTCTAGTCCTTCCCTTTGGAGCATAAACACAACGAATGGTCTCTCAGCAGCAGAGGGCCGTTAAGTAGAGCATTGCACATCACAAAAAGCATCTCTGTAACAGTCTGTGATAGTGCTTACCATGGCAGGGTCACTGGTTACGAGACAGCCACTTCTACATAGAAAACATCTACATCACCACCAGAAAAAACAGCAATGGACTTTTTAACCACTGATGGGAAACGTGACCATTTCCCAAAAGGTCGCAGCAGTGGATGTTAGAGTATTCTGCCTACCTCACAACACAGAGCAGATGTACCCAAAAGCCTGTTCTGGTCTGGATCCAATTCACAAGTAGGTTTTGCCAATGTCTTGCCATATGGACACACAGGTGGTTTCTCTTACCTCATGAAGTTTACAATACAAGTGCTGATATAGCATATTTCCAGAGAGAAAGGGGGGTGTGTGGGGTGTGTTAAATTGAAAAAAATTAAAATGGGCAGAAAAACCATCATAAGCTGTCTGAGCAGAGTTAATTTAGTTAAAAGGTATCAAGGCCACGCTATTAGTTATAGCTCATTACTACAGCATGAAATTACATTGTTTTGCCATCAGTTTCCTGTTCCTGCCACTGTTTGCTTGAATGACCTTGGTCAAGTCGCCTAACACCTGTTCACAAGCTTCCCATCCTTAAATTAAGGACATTGGCCTTCTCCCATATCCACCAGACTTATTGATAAGGATGCAGTCCTCTTAGAGGAACAGGTACCTCTGATCACGCTAGCAAAAAGTCCTAGATTTTGCCCAGCTTCGCTAATCTCCAACATAATTTTTAATAGTGCATCAGCAGTAAGGACCAAAAACTACCATAGGTCTCTTCCTCACTTATTCCCCAGTAATAAAACTAAGAACTCAGCTCAGTTGAAATACAAGATTAAGAAAAAAGAACTACCCCAAGTTTAAGTTTTGCTTAGGCAAAAAAAAGAAGGAGCTTTGGGTGGCTTATGAAAGAATCCCAAAATCCAAAATGATACTTGAGAAACCCTGAGATAAATTACATGGTTTCCATTTATATGTCTCTCAGAGAAAGAAAAAGAAAGAAAAATCTCTGTAGGGGAAAAGCAAATGCATTTCTTTCTCCTCAATTCTTGGCTGGATTAAAGGGGCATACAGGGCAGCGAAGAGGGGAGAACAGTCTGGCTGCTACAAGCCATTTCTATACAGTTCTCACAGTCTGCAGATCCCAGAGAGACGACCACATTTTCAAAGACCTGGGGTGCCTACTTTACTATTAGTGCCCTTGGACAAATGCTACCCATTTCCTACCTTTGAACCCACCTCTCTCTCCCTCTCCGTTCTGGGGCCTGCAAGGGAGCATGTCTGCTCATTCACAGCTATAGTCCTTTGAAGTGCCATTGATATTCAAACCTTGTGGAGCCTTCTGAATCATAATGGCACCCTCAAACGCAACTCAGGCCACACTACAAATAAACTTGCTCTAGTGAACCTGCTAGTCGCTTCAGTGTGCTAACGTCAGCCTACCTCTGAGAAAAGGGCTCAGCAGCATAAGCATTGCAAAGGAAAATAAAATCCTCAGCATGGAGCCCTGGAGAAGAAAAACAGTGAGATATTTAAACCTAACCATTTCTTTTTAAATACTTGGGTGTTCTTTATAGAGGGAATTTCCCCCTCCTCTGCTCCCCACCAGAAGCGTCCAAAGTGTTACTCACTTTATTTACAGAGCTTTGATGTAAGCCTCCAAATTTTTAGTTCAGCTTTTAGGAATGTGAGGGTCAACTGATTTTCTCTTTCTGGGGAAATTAGGCTGAATTTCATACCACCATTTATTCCAAACAAGGAAATGCATGGAGGAATCCTACTTTAATTCACAACAGTGTTTAAAATCTCCACCATCACAGAGTTTAGGTGCCCTACACCAACACACATACATTCACTGATCGTTTTTACATGCAGAACATGTTTGGCCACTGCAAATGACCAACATCACAAGATCCATTTGCTCTCAATGGCCCAAAAGAAAGTGACATCCCTCCTGGGCAGAAGTTGGGATCATCACATTCTAGTGGGAGAGAGATGCCTGTGCAAAAATAGCAAGCCAAGAAATAACTAGAGTCCTTGAAAAAAGTCAAGCTCAACTTTCAAAGTTGTGCCCTCAGAGGCAATGCCTCCTGCCAAGAGGTCATCGCTGGAACCATGCTGATCTGAGCAGGTTTTCCGCCCACAGGTAGGGCTGCTTCTACATGATGGATTCCCACCCTTCAGGTAACAGTAATTGCTCTGAACTGCATCGAGTACATGCTCATAGCCCCTGGCATTTCCATTTATTTATTTTGATTTACTGACTTCATTGGCTGGTGCCTGAGCCATTTTTCCCTGTGGTTACAGCAGCCTCTCAAGTATGATGTCTTTCAGTGAGGGAACAATTTTAATGGCATATTGAGTGCTCATTTGTAAAAGCAATCTTAGCCTCATTAAAACTTTCAGCAGTCATATCATCCAGAAAGCTCATAGCAACCATGACAACAAATTGTCTAATGGCAACGGCAAGAGGATCCCACATACCTGAGCTGCACAGATTCTGGCTAAGATCAGTCAGGGACAAACGCAAAAGCCTCTGATATCTACTAGGATTTGAAAGAACAAATGCCTCTGACCCTAGAGAGTCTGATGAACCATTAAAAGACTGCTACAAATCTAGGAGCTGACTCTGCAGAACATTCCTGACTTCAAATCTTCCTTCTTGTTGGAAAGCATTGGAAATTGTCAAACACAACAGGCTTTGTAAAACACATCCATATAGCATGGTGGAGCGCTACCTACAACCACTTCATATTCCCTAATACCTCCTGTCAGACCTTGTGCCTGCAGAAGCGTCCCACACACAGCTCTGTGCCAGGCTCATCTCCCTCCCAAAACCTGGAAGGGAAAGGGAACTGACTGAGTTCATGCCCTCAGACACTGAAGTCTTACTTAAAGCACATTCATCTATAGAATGTCTGTATTTCTCTAGCTGACCACAGGCAAATACACACACAGAGGAATCCTTTGTATTGTAAGCACATTTACAACGTGTATAAATCTCAGGTCAACTATTCCTGAACTGGAAAAGAAAAAAGTATTCCTTTCTCTGCTAGCTCATCTTGAGCAAGCATCGCCTTGAAGATGAGGTGGCTTGGGCATTATCAGCAACATAACCAGTTATGCAAAGAGTTCATTCCCGCACCTTCCTTCCAATTCTCAGTCCATTTCCAATCAAACAGCACTGAAATCAGTAATCAGATTAGTTTCTGCCCTGTGCTTTGAATGGGACACACACTGAGCAGGTCATTAAGAGATGCACTATGACCAACAGAGTCCCTTGTACGTTACAAGCAGCTTACGACATTAAACTTAATCTTGCCTCTGATATTTAGGTACCTCTGCATAATAAAGTAGCAATCAGTTACATCAAACGAAGGCTACACGGGGGCAAAGCAGTTCTTACTTATATCATCAGAGCATTTTCCTACTTAACTCACTTGACAGAAAAACAATATCCACTTCAAGCTGTGAAAGAGACATCAAGCTGGTCCCTGCCACAGCAAACATGTGCTCTAGCAGCATTAAAACAATCAAATAATACAGTTTTAACTATGACTTTGTTTCAGTCCATTTGGTATCCCACTGGTTAAGACTGAAGCTGCAACAACATGAGCCAACATTTTCAGATGTCTTTATCTATACTTATTTAAGTATGTGAGCTCACTCAAAGGGCCCGAAGTCACTCTGCATTTGCTCTCGATACACAGCAAAATGTGCATTCAAATGCTTGGCTTAAAGACAACAGCTAAGATGCGTAACTCTTCTACTTACTTAGGAAAGAAGCGAAAACAGAATTTCTTAAACTTAAATACGGATAACTTTCCAGTTTTAGAATTCCTAACTTCTATGCACTTTTTGCACTTCATGTCTATGAAGTGCAATATTTTACATTTGATAAATATTTGATAGTTACATAGTTTCTAAAATATGTACATTTTACATATATGAAATTCTTCCATGTAACGTCACTATGAATCACTGACAGGTGTAGAAAATTAAGCTGACTACAATACTTGTCTATTTATACAGAAGGTACAGTGTCACATTGAAACTCAGTTTACCACCCTAATCCATGCTACTCTATCAAAGTGTGTGTATATAGAAATACATATATATATAAAAAATAATACACATGCACACACACTTTAGTATACATGTTTCTAGCATTACAAATAGTTAACGATCTTATACCTGTTCCCTGAGAAAGGATTTCAGGCCTCGAAACCTGCAAAACCCTTTGTGCGCACTTACTAAGCCAGGGAACGTGTTGTACATTCACCAAGTTTTCCTGTGAAGCAGAGTAGAGGGTAATCAGCTATGCTCTTTACTATAGCCTGGAACATCTAGAAATACAAGGTTTATGCAGAGAAGTAAGCAGTTCACGTGCTTTAAAGTGCATCCATATTTTCTCTCCCTATGCCTAATAGGAAGCATTACCTCCTGTAACAAACCATGACGTATTTTAGAGTCAGGGCAGCACTTAGTACAAGAAAAACCCAATGATCTTTTGGCTTTGGATGCAATTATCATACAAGCCTTCAATGAAAAGAGATCCTAATCTCATACACAGTCTCTTCCAACTTCCAGAGAAACCTCAAGTACTTAATCTTCCCGTGTTTAGATACACTTGCAAATTCTTAGCTTAAATGTTAGAGTTGATTCAAAAGCTCAATTATTCTATTCAAGCTCTAAGGACATTTTTCTTCAATTCCTTTGAAGCTAGTAGATGCCAATTTTTTTGCTTAACTTTAATAGTGACCTATAGTTTCTGCCAGCTTTCGGACAGGATTTTACAATAGCCAGACAGGCTCAAGACCATATTCCCTTGTACAGCTTAAAGTATGTAGGAACTAATGATAAATGATAAAGCAAACTTAAAATAAATTCTTCTGGTAAACAATTTATGACAAGGGCTGGGCAAATAATTAACATGACTGTTTATGAAGGAAGTTTCTGTAAAAATTGGAAAGATGTTGAAAAAGCAATCATTTGTTCTCTTGAGAAACATGCAGTAAGTCGGACAATCTACACAAGATGAGATAATGAAGTAAACAAGCACATTCTTCAAAAGCACCAAACTTCTTAGAGGGTGACAAAAGGCACAGAGCCTTCCTCAAGGCACCTTACAGCAGGAAGAAAGCTTTTTATGGTATATCATTTTCAGGGACATCCTCCTGTACACACTTCTTGACACAGGAGTTTTGCCATGGACACCAATAGAACCAGGATCATTTCCCTAAAATCCAATGCCCTTTCAAATTAAGTTTCAGTTAAGAGAACAGACAATACTACCACCTGTTGTGTTTGCTTGCAATCAGCAAAAAACCCAAACAAACAAGCCAAGGAATGGCAAGCACAGCTCCAGTTAGACATAAGTGGGTGTCTAAATTCTGCATGTCTAATTATTTTCTCTTAATGTGCTTTTCAGGACACACTAGTAAGCTTCACAGTTTCAAAGAAGTCACACTGATGTCATTTACTATTGTCATTTTCACATTGCCACTAATCCACTAAAGGCATTCGAGGCCCTGATCCCACAGAGATTTAAGCATGTGCTTAACTTGCAGCACTCAAACTTTCTCACTGACTTCTCGTGAATTATACTCAATGATGTAAGTATGTTAGGTGGCTGTTTCACAGGAAAGCAATAAAGATAAATTCATTAATATTTGTCTACAGTAGTGACGGTTGCTACAAAGAACAACATCAGGAAATTATTAAATGCATATTTATTGGAGAGTTTACATAACCCCTGGCATTGAGCCATCACTACAGGAAGAAATATTGTAGAGTTGTTTCACACTTTGTGCATGGTTCACGCTGTGCATTGAAGCTGGTAGTATCTGGAAGAAACAAATATGCTTTTATATAATTGAAACCCATGACAAAATGTGCGCACACACACATTCACAGAGTACGTGATTTAGAAAGCTAGGTTACCTCAAATACGGTATTTCTCAACTTCCAAAAGCTTGACTTTGAACCTTGGAATATTGCTTTGATTAAAAGGCTTTGGGGTCTGCTTGTTTTTCCTTCCCTCCTCTGCTGTCTAACAGGTTATACATTTACTACTGTAAAGCTAGTGTATTTGCAGCAAACCACGTGCAGTTACCTAAGTCTTCAACCTTGCTTCAGCATTAAATCATCCAGAAAAGCAATTTATTGCTTCATATATTCCAACACCATGAACAATATCCATTAAATCTCCATCTCATATAGTGACCGCATTGCTTTATGCTTGGATTGCAGTCTCACATTACAGCCTCTCCAAGACAGTGGATTACCCTCTCCCTGCTAACGTGAGACTCATTACAGCATCCTGTGGCACCCAGATTCCCAAGATGTGCTATGTATTCCCATCTGTGAAGGAGCAGTCCCTAGTTTAAATATTCCTCCATCGCAAGGTGTAAACATTGAGCCCAAGTCAGTACTTGTTCTGGGAACAGAGTAACTGCCAAATTGTTCCTTCAAGAATGACAACATAATCGTCTCAGAAGTTGCAATAAAATCTC
Organism: Fregata magnificens; assembly: GCA_013389945.1. Lineage (NCBI taxonomy): Eukaryota > Metazoa > Chordata > Aves > Suliformes > Fregatidae > Fregata > Fregata magnificens. The sequence continues at coordinate 330,315 of WAAD01013702.1, forward strand.
AGTGCTAAATCCCGTATGGAACATGAATTGAAAGTCTCATAAATGTACCACATAAAATCAATTACAATGTCAGAAGCATTTAGCTTGT
>WAAD01013702.1:330445-344335 GCA_013389945.1 Fregata magnificens
TTTTCCCTGAGCCTTGTTGAAATAAGAGCCTTTCAGTCCACTTTTAGACAAATCTGAGTCTAATGGATATTGCTTTTTAAGACACTAAAATCACTTTTATTTCTTTCTTTGACCGTGTAGAGCAGGCTCTCATTAATGTACTGTGATTACTTTAGACTTTCTTCCTCCACAACCATTGGAAACACCAATTCAGCAATTCCAGCCTTTGGTGCCTACAGCGCAGAAAGGATTTACAATAAGAAATGACTATTACATGCTCAGTGAGATAATTTTTGGCCAGTGGTTAGAAAAATCTGTCAAGCAATCCACTACCAGTGGCTTAAAAAGGTTAGCAAAACTAGTTTCTATTTCTGCAGCAGCTTGCACAAGATTTATCGCACCTTTTTACCTAAAAGTCTGACACTCCGATGCAGACAGGCCAACAAAACTTTAGGAAAAAAGCCATCACGCAACAGGTATTACGAGGACATTTCTTCATAGGCAAATGCAGCAGGCTGAGAGTCAGGGTGTCTCATCCTCCCAAAAAGAGGTCATAAATCTCAGCTTAGGTGACTACAATGTTGGGCATTTCAGGCAGCTTTTTCAACCTTGGAGGTTTGGGCAACCTGCCAGTAATGAAGATGTATTAATGCTTAATGCAGCTTAATGTAATAGGTGTCATGTTCATAATTTACAGAAGCTCTTTCTAAAGCATTAAATTCATTTATACTCCTTAAAAGCTACTCAATCCTCAGGGCTAAGTTAGTTTGGTTGGTGGGAGGGGGCTCTTTTTTAGGATCAAATGATATATAAATTGTTAACATATCCAAACTCATCCATTAGTGCATGTGAAAGCAATAAATGTGCCAAAGTAGCAATAACCTGATCGAGGAAAGTCATTGAGGTCATTAGGGCTGAAAGGGTTTCATTTATGGCCCCGAAGAGAATGAAGGCTATAAAATAAACCTTGGGAGCCCTGGTGACCACAAGGTTGGCCTTACGTTAAAATAAAAAAATAAACCACTTTTTTTTGTTTCATAAACAGTTACATATTGTACCATCAGTTTCACTGCCAATTCTGTCACTGTACTCTCCTCTGTGGTGCCATGTCAGATTTAGAAATGAAGGTAGGGCACAGACAGTACAAGAGAGTGGAGCACCCAAATCATAGAATCATTAAGGTTGGAAAAGACCTCTAAGATCATCAAATCCAACCGTTAACCCAACACCACCATGCCTCCTAAACTAGGCCCTGCAGTGACACGTCTACACCTTTTTTGAATGCCTCCAGGGTTGACGACTCCACCACCTCTCTGGGCAGCCTGTTCCAATGCTTGACCACTCTTTCGGTAAAGAAATTTTTCCTGATACCCAATCTAAACCTCCCCTGATGCAACTTGAGGCCATTTCCCCTCATCCTATCACTGGTTACTTGGGAGAAGAGTCCAACACCCGCTTCACTACAACCTCCTTTCAGGTAGTTGTAGAGAGCGATAAGGTCTCCCCTCAGCCTCCTCTTCTCCAAACTAAACAACCCCAGTTCCCTCAGCCGCTCCTCATAAGACTTGTTCTGATCACCTGCACCTTTCCACAGCAGCTCAGAGACACCCTGAAAGGTTTGCAGTCACCTGGAAGGGCCACACGAGATTGGCAGTTTGAGACTTGGTAAGCTCTGAGATGCGCTGACTTGACAGCGCATCTCTTGCTGATGTAAGGAAAGGTTTGTGCTACCTCCAGACTGAGGCCTGAGCGGCTACAACACATTTCCATCTCAGGACCTTCTCCGAGATATTTCTTACATCAGAGTCTGCCTTCCTCCAAGGCATGCAATGCTGGCTGCAAGAGACACATAGCACCTAAGAGCACAGAGGAGCATGGGGCAAGGCCTTCTTGTGTTTTGTGTGTCAGTAGCATAAGGCAGGCTCTGACAGTGGGGATGTCCATGTATTGCTAACAATGATCCAGACTCAACAGTTATCAAAACAGACCAAATCTTTCTTTGATGACAGCTGAAGCTTAGTCCAATTTTGAACCAGTGACAAAACACCTCTGGGAACCCAGGGATTTGACATTTTAGATCACTAAAGAGCTGTCAAATCTGTACTTGCAATACTGTAGTTACAGTCCCCCTAGTGTCAGAAATCTCAGTGACTTACCGCATTATCTTTGTCCTAATGTAACTGTAGGTCATGTTGTAGAACTTAGTTAACATTGCAAATCAAGAGCTCCACATGATTTCGCCTTTTTTCCATTTTGTTTCCAAAAGGTTTTCAAAAACCAACTCCCACGCTCTGTTCCTGCTAGTCTGGAGATATCCAGCTCGGGTCAGACAAGTTGACCTGTAGCCCTGCTGAGAGCAGAGTTTGACCAGAGGCACACATGTTGAGAGAAGGACTCCACAGAAGACTCTACTACCTGCTCTTTGTCCACCTTGTCCTCAAGGAAGAGTGGGTATCTCCTAAGAAAGGAGGGCGATCACCAGACAATGAGGAGCTGGTCAAAGACCCCACCAGATTCCCAGTAGCAGAGCACTGGCCTTCCTCCTTTTCTGTTTGCTTGGTTTTTAATCTGTGTTTCCCACCACAACTGAGACCTGCCTGCAACAATGTCAGGAATCCACATCAACCCTTTTGCCAGGCTAAATCTCTTAGGAAATGGGTGCCCATGCGTGTGTTACAGGTACACAACAGAGCCGAAGCTGTGCCTCCACATGCACCACTATGAGATCAGAGAGTGTGTCTAACAACCTGTAATTAAGTCATGTCATGTAGCCAGATTCGACTTGGAGAAAAATGCCTACAGTAATTGCATTTAGTTCATCTTGTAGCATGGTCCCCATCATAACTGCTAATTCAATTGTACGTTCATTCTGCCAGCTCATTGCCATTAAGCACACATTTAATTACTTCAATAAAGGATTAATATGCAGCACACAAAAGAAAGGACATCATGCCATGCCAAAGCACACAGCTGCCCCACCATTTAGTGAGGAGATAAAGAAAGAATATCATTGGGCAGTATAATCCTGTTACAAATACATCATTATTAGATGAACATTCGGGACCTTTTATTTTTGTGCTTGTTATTCACCACTCAGCATACATATCTTTCCTTGGCACCAGAAAGAGTCATAATGTGCAAGTGACAGCTCTGCCATTGTTGTCCCAGCGATGGCACTGCTGGCCCCCCTTCTTGCTCCCCCACAAGCTTGTAAGGTTGCTCTTATCTCGTCTCCAGGCGAGGGCTTACAGCAGCTACATTACAACATCCTGAGATAAGGGGTCCTGCTTGACATTATTTCTGTCTGTGCTGCAAACAACTGACAAGCATGGCAAGTATAAAAAAAGAACGAGAGCAACAAAGGCGGCTGCCCCCGCCCCAGCTCCCCCCTCCACCCTCAGAAGACAGCTCATCAATTCTCCAGGATGTACACAATCGTTATTGTAGGGGAAACAAAGACCAGTGTCAATTGTGCAGTGTTATAAAGCAGTCCCTCAAATTAAAACCATGTACCTAACTGCATCTGATGGCAGAAGCTATTTAGCAGTGATATTTTACGGAAAGGCAATGAAAAGCAATAACTGCTTTATTTAATGTATCTGTTCAATCCAGCTGCCTTGGATGGGCCTTAATAGAAGCTGTCGATCAATGTCAGTGCCTTTGAAATAACTGCAGCAGACTGCAATAAACATGAAGGAAAGATAACTAAAGCTACTGATCAGCCTCTTGTTACCTTCCTGCACCCAGAGATTTGTCATTTGTTTGTACTGCTTATAATAGCTGGGGGTGGATGATTATCATGGGAGCACGGGGCTGCGTGAGTGCAAGGGGAGGGGTGAAGCCAGTTGGGGAGAGGCACTGACCAAAAAAAGTTCACCCGGGGTACCACAAATTCGGATGCTGCATCTCTATAAAACACAGATCTGTTCTCGTGCTGTTTCAGTTCAGGACAGCTACTCCCTCACACTTCTCTGGTCCACAAAGGAACTTGAAAAACAAAGTGTTGGGGGCAACCCATCTCTTTTGCTCACCCACAACTACTTTACATTAGCAGCACCCCAGTTCTTCTAACATAGGGATCCCTTACAGTAATTACCAGAAACACTTATTTGCATATTCAAACAGATGCTCAAGGTGGTGACGTCAAAGCAGGTGGTATGCAAACAGCTGCCTTTTATGGGGTAAACTTATCTGAGTCAAGCCAACCAGCTGCTTGCGAGAGAAGCAGCAGAGCATGCTTGCCTGATTTGCTCGACTTGGGAAAGCAATTCATAATCCACCCCTCCGCTGAACCAAGAGTCTTATCCTTGGCATTGTGCAGCAGCTACTCCTGCGGGAAGATCAGGCAGCCAAAAGCCCACAACCATTTGCACAAAGCAGCTTTCGATGGCAACAGCAGGGAGCTGAGCAGATCCCATTCCTCCAAAAGCAGATCAGCTTAAGCAAAAGTAAAGTCTCCAGCAGGGTAAAGGCATACATGCTTCTCCCCAGCACTTCCAGCACATAGCTGCAACAGGAGGCAAAGACAAAATTTAGGAAGGGGCCAATACAACAGCTTAATTCAACAATGCAGTGGAGACAATTATTGACTTCCATCTGGTCAACCCATTCACCTTGTGTTTGAATGACTCTTTAAACAAGTTTTGATTATCTAGTTTTCTCTGCGATCTTTTAAAGCTTCACGTTGGCAGCTTTCACAGCAACAAAATTTGTTGTCATTTTAGCTCTAGAGTCTCAACAGGCTGATTGTTATTTGTTTTGCTCCAAGGAGGCCAAGTAGAGCTCAACAGGGACCTGTAATTATTCAGGAAAAAACAAAAATATTCTTCCCATTTTTTGCAGTCTATCGATTTTACTCAAAGACTATTAGAATCTCCCTCAATATACTGAAATCTTGGTCCCTGGATTTTCATCTGCTGGCCTCCAAGGAACAGCAGGTAGAAATTTTGTATTACCAGGGAGTCTGTGACCAGCATCCTGGTATTTCAGGTAAAACATTGCCAACCTATGAAAGAGTATCAGCAGAACCCTGGCTGCAATGTTCTCACAATTGGACTAGGAGTTTCTCCTTTTCTTTCTGGTACCTAAACACTATTAGGACAAAGTCTAAACTGAACTTGCATTAACTACAGGTATATCTGTAAAGGTTTGCTTTGGGTCAGCATCCAAGCATAAAGACAAAAATTCTCTTCAGTTTTTCTTGGCAGTTTTGTAACTTTCTAGAGAACAGATCCTCTTTTCATCTCATCTTTTAATTACATGGCTCTCACCTGTGCAACTGGATTCTGAGAGTGTAGGAAAATAGGATCAAATACATACTATCACTTCTGCTTTATAGGCAGAGAAAGTAAACCAAGCAGTAAATTGACTCACCCAAGGGCATGCAAGAGCTGCAGCAAAAGCAGACAACGCCTGAATGTCAGAACCGATACAGCCAGCCCAGAACCCGTCCACGGGTCCCCAACAGTGCAGCAACACTCACTGACCTGGCATCCAGCTGCACAGCCCAGAGCATTTAATCACAAGCATCCCTTAGAGTGCAGCCTTTCATGCATGGATAGCTCACCTCCCACTACTGGAAACGGCACCTGAAACTCTTTGGACACAGGGCAGCATCTCCACACAAGTCCACAGCACAACATGACTTAAGGGAGAAGGCAGCAAGGACAAAGTTCTGCCGACAGCTTGAGAGACAACATATGTTTAGATGTCTCTTAATTTGGTTACTGCATCTGTGATATGCCCTTGCTAGCTCCCTCTCTGCAGGGTGCCCTTTCCTTTCACCTCAGTGATGTTACTTTCCAATCCATATTTTTTCATAACGTATGCTTCATTCATAATATGGCACTTCACAGCTTTTAAAAGAATATTTTTTCTTGCTCTTGGCTCTACATATGTGAAAAAGAAATAAATGTGTAGTGAGAAGATAGATGTAGACTCATATCTATCTCAGTTGTCTAGATGAAAGCCTGCTCCGAGTTTGAGCAGCAAACCATGCAATTAATAGTTCTGCCCCTTTTCAATGCAAATACCTCCTTCTCTGAGAAAACCAGAAGGGCCATTAGACTAGACGTGTCATTACTATCCAACTCATCCTAATTGTAATGTACAAACTCAAGCCATTTCGTAGTCTCAACATCTACAATGCAAATTTCCAAAAACTATATCAGGAAGAAAGCACAAAAAAAATCCCCCGTGACTTGTGGCAAAATTGAATGCCCTGGACAAACGCTCAGCATTCAAATACTATTGTTTTAAGCAGAAAGTCTCTGATCCCAGCATTTACTTTTAAGGCATAGGGATCGCACTGTCATCGCTGCATTTGCAAGTGTTCCTGCAGCACGTGGAAGGTTAACAGCACTACTCAAATGGCAAGCTTCAGCCCAACCCTGCCCCAAACTTGTTCTAGCTGGACCCCCCCAGGCCCCCAGGGACACAATGCACTCTGCATTTCCAAGGCACAGCTCAAAGCTCTTCATGTTCCCCTGCTCCTTTTAGTATAGGTACGTGGGCTGCCCACGGGAAGATGGCCTGCAAGAACTCCAGGGAGCAGACCACAGCCCACGTCACTAAAAGCCTCAGTGAATTATAGCAGACCTCGTGAGAGCTACCTGGCAGGCTTTGCTCAGTTAAGTCTTCTCTGAGCAGCCTAGTGTATAAATAGCACATACACTGGGACTGTAAGAACAGCCTTGTTGCATCCGATCCAGGTGTGTCTAGCCCAGGATCCTGTCTCCATAGTAGTAGTCCATAGGAAATGTCTAGGGAATAACAAGAAGAAAATGAAAAGTGTAAGTATACTGGGGCTTCTCGCCAGAATAGTCTCTCAGCTTCTAGTAGTATTTGGATTAGTCATTTCCTGGACCAGGAGTGGTTACTCTGTATTTCATAGGACGGGCTACCAGGGAGTGAGATTTAGACCCTTCAAGTAAACATCTTACACAAGCACTTACTGGAAGTCATTTGCCAACCAACACGTTTCATGACCTAGCATTTAGAAAACCGGTTACCATTATTGTGGTATACACGAGAGAAGTCTTGAGAAGCAGGCTTTCTCCCTGGGATCAGAGATCAGTGGGTTTTATCCCATTTTGGCCATTCAAAAGCCTGTAGATGCACATCAGTAACAACAATTTAAGTTATATCAATCCCTTCCACTAACTGTTTTCTGTTGGATAGCCTCACCAGTTTAGAGATATGATGCTTGTCATTCACACTCATTCTATGTACTGGATTAAGCTAAGAGAATCTCTATAACTACTTTTAAACTGGTGTTTACAGACAATTGCCTTGCTCAGTGAGGCTTGTAGTGAGGCTGGTGGGTGTTAGCTGCTTGAATATAGGCTGATACCAAAGTGGGAAGAGAGCAAAGAACAGTGGAAGAAAGTGATGGCTTTCCATATTTTGCCAGCACGGAGGAGCCTCCTGCACCCAACAGGAACCAACAGCATGCCCTTGTGCTGCACAGGGTGTGCCCCGGTTCCAAGATCTCGATTACTTCTATCCCACTCACCATCTGAAAGGAGTGTGATGGATTGCAGCTCATCTTCCTCAACAGGACGCACAAATATCAAACAACTAAGTCCTGATACAGACCACACCCTGCAATTAAGCTAATAACCCCAAACACTGTCAAGTTACAAAGCCAGGGCTCAGAAACACTGACTGAACACATGGCTCCTGCCAGTGAGAGGAGCCACGTGCACCCACTGCGGTAATACTCTCCAAATAAGCTCCAGGCACGTACGTGTTAAACACAGGGGACTCAGTCTTTGCTCTACACTCAGAGGTAATCACTGTTACCAATCTGAAAGAAAATGGAAGTTTCTCACATTAAGGGAAAAAAAAACTTGTTGCAAATTAATAGTGTGCAAAACACTGCAGGAAAACTACTTTGAACCTAATTTTTACCTCCCACCTAGGGGCCAGAGAGCTCTTGGCCAGCTTCATATGGCAATTGTGCCTGCGGAGTCAGTCCATGGTGAATTGGCTACATGACTACGAGGCCCAACTGTGGGCTGGCCATTAGAATTTAAAATCCCTAGGCCATTAGCAGAAAAACAGGCACAGCTGCCATACACTGTCCAATCCTCCCCTGCTTCAGGCTGCCCACTGCACTCCCACTTCAGTCCTCATGCTGGAGAAATTAAAAGGGCAGGAAGTGTGCAATTTAACACAGCAGCAAAGACATTTTCAGGGCACCATGGCTCTTTAGCCTGGGAGGACAACTTATTTCTAACGTTTTACAAAGTAGTTGACAAAGAAAAAGACCCCAGGAAAGACACAATAGCAGCAGTTGGTTTTTAGGGTAAGGTGCAAGAAGCAATTCCTGTAGGGAATGGGTGAATTTAAAGCTTAGAAATGGAGCAGATTACAGCCAGAGACATTTAAACAGCTTCAGCTCTGCACAGCATTGACATTCTTATTCTTCTCTCCCCCTTTCACTTCAACTTTGCACTTGTTCACTTTCAAACCAAGAGCAAGAGAGCCAGCAACATTGACATAGTTTTGCTTTAACCTTTAAGAAAAAGCCATGCCAGGAGACGGAGCAAGCTACTAACTTGTAAGTTTACCTTAGCTGCCTGCAACTTCCATCCTGAATTGGCAATTGCTACAATGCTAAAGTAAGGTATTTATTTTCCATCTTAGACCCTCCAGCATCAACCACCACCCTCTTTGGAGCTCATCACTCAAAGATTGTCACCTATTGATCTTCTGATCCATCCCTTTCCTATTTTTGCAGCTTTTACACCTCGACTTCCTCTCCTTAAAATTCAAAGTTATTATTTATCCTCTTATCTCCCACAGCCTTTTCTTTTGGCCATCCTACTCACTGAAAAGTATCAACCATTCAAATGATCTCCCCCATCTGCCACAACACTGCATGAAAACTTGATTTTTACACTGTAATTTTGCTCCTGCCCACTGTTTTTGTGCAGCTCCACAAATGGTAGCATTGGCCTCAGCACCTGATTTAGTTCAGAGCAATGACCCTTAACCACCATGAGACAGCCAAGTCCTAACATCATGACTCCTCTCTTGCCCCTACAATTTTATAACCTAGGTGTTGGTTACCTGGAGAAAGTACTGTTTTCATGTTTCTATTTGTCAAGAGCCCCATGCTTTGAAGGTACTATTAGAGGTAGAAGTCACAATATTTTGAGAGCCAGAATTACCTTCCACCAGCACTTGTTTAAGCACTTAGCAGAGTGTGTACATTAAAAGTCAGATTTCAGCCATAGCAGTCATTTCAAGATAAGCTTTGTTTTGGACAGCACTATAGTAGGCCTTGCTGCAAGTTCAAGTGTTTGTTTGTTTGGGTTTTTTTGACAGCAGCAAGACAAAACACCTGGGAATCAGCTTTAAGCAGAGTGAAGATGATGTTTTTTCCAGGTACAACTGCTGAGGCCATCCCAGCTCCCCCAGCCTCCCTAAAAACACTGCTGGCCATTCCTACTATGTTACACAATGACTTCATAATGTAGACAAATGTCCACTGGAGATTAGCCTGAGCTCGCTAACCTCATTTCCACTTGTGACCCAAACCTGAATTGATTCTACTGTCTCAAGGGGTGAAAGGCTAGCATACTGCATTAACCCAAAGAAATGGAGATATTTTTCCAATTGTCTCTTGCCTGTTCAAGTTTCTCTGATTAACATGCAGCCTCTGTTCCTCGTGTTGGCCAAGGCATCACATAAATCAGTTTTGCTTTCCTGTTTTTCAGAGATTGATAGTTCAGACTTTGCCATGTTCCCCAGCATTATGATGCCTTCCTCCACCTCTCTGAGTGCTGCAGCCTCACAACTCGAAGACAAGATCTTTCTGTTCAGTCTGTCCAAAAGTGTACAGCACTACCAATGCATAATACCTCATACCACCTTTTAATTCTACGCGAACAGCCAAAATACAGCAATGAAGTACTGCGAGAAGTGTTTCTACACCACATACAGAGCAGAACACGTGTGCTCGTGCAGGAACAGAGTTCCTCTGCGTCCTGCACTGATGCTACTTCCATGACATCCTGTATGCATTTTCCTCCCTTTTAGAGGCTGGACTGTAAAGTCACAACTGCCTTCCACTTAATCAGGTTCTTTCATTAAGTAAGCCGGTGTGTGATCCAGCTTTTAGATAACAAGGTAAAGAAAAACCTAGCTAACATTGTTACAGAGAGGCCTGATTTCTTCATTGAACTGGACAAGCAGAAGAAAAAGTGAACCCATTACCAAAAGAAGTTAAGTGCTATTCGATATAGTTTCTAGTTTCCTAAATCACTAGGAGAAAATATGACTTCTGAAAGTACCTACCACTTATACATACTATCAACAGCTAATATACAAAAGGTACTGACACTGCATAGTAAGACCAAAAACAAACACTTGGCTATTCAAGATAAGTCAGGGACAAACGCAATAAAGCTATGTAACACTCACATCTCCAGCTCTACCCAGGCAGTAACACAGCTTTTTTCATCATGTCACAGGAGAGCAAGGAAACAACAATTTGTAGGGAACCTTGATATGAGGGTTTATACAAGAACCTGAGTCTAAATGAGTAAAGACAGACAGGGTACAAAGAAATTTCCTTTTCTTTCATTCTCCTTTTTGCCAGCTATCTTCGCATATAAAAGGAGCCAAAGTAAACAGGTTAGGAGATTCTTCCACATCTGACAAAGCCATGGAAGGGTCACAAACTGCATGCATCTCTCCATCTCCCTGTATTACTTTAATAATAACTATCCTTTAAATCAGGGTTTTACAAAGTTATTTGCAGTATGACCCCCATCAGTAGAGCATCTATATACATATACAGCATGTGGGATATTCTAAGACTGTGTCGAGCAACCTAGGAGACTCCACCGTATTTTGTGGTAAAACCAGTCATCTCTGTCAGCCTGCGAGTAAGGACACAAAGATAACCACTCCCCGGACTAGACAACAAGTATTAGGTTTGCTATATGCAATCACATCTTCTTTCTACAGCAGTCTAGACTTTGGGGCATTTACCCTACAGAGGGTTAGAAAAGAAAATACTCCACAGCACACAGATAGACAGGAGTCCCAGGCCAACTTTGCACATCTGCTACTCTGTACATACAGCTTAGTTAAGTCTTCTCTCACGCAAGCTGATATATCCCTGCAATTTCATTTCCATTGCCCTCTGCTTTCTCCTCCTAGAACTTTCACATCCCTGAGATTACTCTGTGCAAGAGTCTTTGCATTTAGACTTAACTGTCCATGTATTAAAGCAAAGCCAACAAATCATGAATATTAGACAAGGAATGATAATATAAATTTACCAGTACCTCTGGAGATGTAAGTAGAGTAGTCCCAAGGGGTGAAACTAAGAATAGCAAAGAGCTTGGCTAGGGTTATTGTCTTTAATGGACAAAATTGAATTGACCGCATACTGTCTGTAGTTAATGGCAAAAGTAAATTAATTTACAGCAAATGACACCACGGTATGGTCAAAAATTGGTGCGATCGGCTACTGACAAGTCAATGACAGGCCGACCACAGGACAATACTAATGCAAAGGCAAGCGTTTAGAGAGTTCTGAAGCTGCAGGACAGCAACACCACAGCCAATCCCTCTTCAGGGCTAACAGCAATATCCAAAGCTGCCTACTTAGAAAGTTTTGTGTATTTTGCTAGAAAATTACCTATAGAACAAGACACTGCCTTTCAAAAAAGATATTAATTAGAGCTCTCAATTTTATTTTTATTGCATTTTACTAAGCTGACTGTTTGGAAACATTTTTGGTTTGCTTTATTGGTGAGCTACACAAACACATCAAAAAACTACACAAGCTTCTATTCCTTCATTTGAAAAACAGTGTATGTTCATATGTAATTCAGGTCAGCTGCAAACTGCAACACCACAGTTGCGTTCAAGTTGCCCAGTGACGTTGATCCAGAGTTTTGAACTCTAAGGAACCCATTAAACCAATTGTTAACACTCACTAAAGGGTTGTATGTGAAATCTGTGGTCTAAGTGGTGCAAGAAGCCATAGGTTAGTCTATTTGAAGTTAAAAAACCTGTTATGCTGACCATCTCTGAAAGGTTCAATGGGTCATCACACCTCCCTAAGCCTCTCTGTGAAAACACAGTGAACCTAAATTCAGTGACTCATGCACTCGCATCAGTTTCCTATTGTTTCCACAGCATTAAGGGTTCAGGGAAAAAAAAAAAAAAAACACCTTTCTCAAAGCCTGTTAAATTCTTTCTTTCTACTGAAGCTAGTACTGATCTCTGCAGTGGCCTTCTCTGCCACTACAACCTCTCTGATGGAGAAGTAGGAGAGCACACCACATAAGCGATGACGCTGCTGAAGTGGTGTCCCCATGCTGTCCACCACCAGAGATATGCCTCCACACAGGCATCTCCACTAGTGCAGACTACCAACTGCAACTCTGACCTCAGGAAAAGCAATGCACACAGGCACAGAATAGGTGGGGGAATTGTTGGGGGGACAGTTGATTAAAGTCTTGAGGAATCAAATGAGGTTAGATTTAAGGTCTGGCATCACACGGTGGGTCCTGCTGAACTATTGACAATGAAAGGCACTTTAATTGTAGTGCTTAAAAGCTCTCAACTAAAAAAAAGCAGGGAAATTAACTCTCTCCCTTCACATTGCTTTGATTTTCCTCACATACTCTATAGACCTTTAGTAGTTACCCTTAATTGCCTTTTCAAAGTTTCCATTTCAGTTGTATCTTATCAGTGTATGTCTAGGACCTAATTTTTGCACCCCGTGACTGAAGGAAACCAGGTCCTGAAAAGGTGCAAACTTGGCACCATGCTTCTATTTGTAAAATCAGATGATTTACAGAGCATGAAGATTTGGCCCTAAAAGCTTCACTTCGTACTTAACATTCCCATCTCCCCTTTTTCAGTGGAGTTACGTACATGCAAGATTTAAGCTCCACACTTAAAATAGCTACCAGCTTTCATTAACCTCTACAGACACCGCTTGTATCTCCAGGACATACTACATAGAACGTCAGAGCTGATTTCACTAGAGATGAAGACACTACAATAATATAAATTAAAAAAAAAAAAGTCAGAGCAGCTTGGTACCCACAGTCCTTGCTGAGTCTTTACTTACGAGATCACCTTGGAAAGCCACTTAAGGCATCCAGGGAAGTTGAAGTAGTGTTCTAGTTGTAATCTCTAATACCTCGTTCCAGCCACCACAACCTCTGAGGAATGCAGCTAGTGTCAAAGATTTAGTGCTTTTTCACATTAGTGATGTCAGCACAAAATGGCCATCTTCTCTGAATAATTTATCTCCCCGCTGCATAATTTTCTTATCTCTTTTTCCCTTTTGGCTTTTTACTGTAGATGGGAAGGCAAGTGGCTGTTAGTCCTCAAAAAAACCTATGAAGCATCCTTCCCATCAATCAATTAAAAAACACTTACCTTACACTCAACATGATTTATTTCTTGTTAATACAATTGTCTCACTATATCCTTCTATTATTATACCCTTAATTCCATTAGCTATTCACTTAATGCTCTCTTTAAAGCTGACCCCAGTCTGGGGAGAAGAGAAAGAAAAGTTCGTCTAATAGTGGCAATGCCAATAAAATTCTGAAGCTCTTCTCTTAAAATCCTGTAGGTCACAGGAAAGACAGGTCCAGAACATATCCTGCTTGCTCTACAGGACAATATTTATTTTTCATTCATTTTCAACTAAATGGTTTGTTGACTCCAAGCTATTTGTATTTTCATATTTCACTATCTGCTGTGTTCTTCCAACACGGCAACTTTGGCAGAGAAGGGAACCTTTAACCCATTCCTCCTCTAACAAATACAACTCTGGTTTGCAAAAAGGTGAGGCTAACAGAGCACCTCATCACAGCTCTCATGGCAGAGTGCCTGGTCATGTACCTCTCAATGAGCCAACACTCC
>WAAD01013702.1:348889-376990 GCA_013389945.1 Fregata magnificens
CCTGTAGCCTAACAGGCTCAAAACCTATACACACTGCCCAGGAGACAGACTTTTTCTTTCTGAATATAAATATATTCAAAGATGATGCAGCTGATCATTGTAAATAAAAATATTGATGAGCACCAGGCTCATGTCCAGCAGCCTGAAATAAAAAAAAATGAGCTTGTTAGTCCTCAATTTGTTGTGTCAGTTATCAGCTTCTTACTGAAAGAAGGCTGGGAGAGAAACACCAGCGTTACCACCTACTTTGGAAAGCTATGCCAGGATTAATGGATCTTCAAAGGTAGAAATATTAGGAATAAAGTTCACTCAGCTTCCCTCTACCTGAGGCAGTGGCAATGGAAAAACATACTGATGAAGCAAAAGAGAGAAGAAGAAAGAGTCAGGATGTTTGGGAGCTGGAAGAGAACACAAATGCGCAAGCCTCAAGAATGGGCAGAAATATGCAAGAAGCACAGGGGAGCGCAAACCCTTCCCAAGTTTGAGACAGCCCCAAATTCTTAGAAGAAATTCATCTCTAAATCTAAGCAGCCTCTTACTCCGCCAGTCTTAGTCAATGTATACAACTTCCTTAAAGCTTCCTTGGCCTTCCCACCTTCTCTTTGGAGCAGAGGAAAGGGATTGCATTGGGTTCCACTACCTTCTTATTTCTTCTGTTTCTCAGAAGGGAGGATAAGACCTGTTTTCACAACAGAGCATTAGATGGGTCAACACCTGCACAGGTAGCTATCTTTCCTTGAGTCTCTGTTAAAATAAGGACCTTGGCAGTATTAAACACTAACAAACTCAGTGTCTCAACTGCCCAAGAAGCTGGTCTAATACATTTAAAGAGCAAAACTGGGTTTAAGATGCTGCAGTTGCTATGCAAACATTCTAGGTCATTCCCTAACTGAAAGGGCAAAAAAGCCCAGCTTGAAGAACTGTATCTGGATACAAAGCATTATCTGGAAGAGTCTTCTCCCTTTCCGTTAACCCTACAAAACAGCCTGATAACATATATACTATGAAAGGGTGCCCCTCTGAGGCATGTAAGAAAATGTATATGCACTTGTTCTATTCTTTGCATAAAGGCATCTATTGTCAGCACAAAATACACTGGAAGAATCCTCCACAAACTGAGTCTCATTCCCAATGGCTGTCAGTTTTGGACAACAGCTCTCAGCAAGGAAACAGTTGCAGTGCTAATGAAACACTACAAGAGTAGCAAAATCACATGATTTTTCACTTCGCAGAGAAAAATCAGTCAAATTACAAGGATGAAGAACTCAAACCTTGAGGTTAAATGGAACTTGGTAAATACACAATTATTCAGTGTGTCTTCATTATAAATACAGTTGCAGTCAGTGAACCCAGGCTTAGGGCACTACTTCGTTGATGAAGAGGATATTGTAGAAAGGGGTCAGCTCAACAGTAATGAATCTCTATTTCACCAGTGCTAAGCAAGAATTGAGATACACTACATCCAAAGGGCAGAGGTGGAAGGGACAGTTAAGAATAAAAAAGCACAAGAGAATCCACGTGGCAACACAGGGTTTCCACAAATCACACTGCTCGTGCACCTTCTCTATTAGGATGGTGCATCTCCCCTTGGAGAGCAACCACCCCACCGGTGAGTTAAATTTCTCTCATGGAGCAGATCATTAAGCTTCCCTAATATCATATCCTCTGTCAGCAACAATTTTTTCATTTGGTATTACTGCCTCCAATGACTCTTCACTAAGTATTTAAACTGCTTTATAAAGTCAGCAAGCATTAAAAATACCCTTGGATGGTCAGGTAACCTTATCTTATACATTGAAGAATAAGCACGTTAGTTATTCAGACATAGACATGAGAAGCACATTGCATCAGTGTCAGAGCAGACTGGGTTTGAGATCCACACAACATACAGCAATTTAACTTGCGTGAGTTTAGAGACAGTGAAAGATGCAAAAGAATTCGTGGCAACGAAGTGTTACTGGCACTGAGTACAGGAGTTAGGTCTATGACACTCAGCATAGTTGCTTTCTAGCGATATCCCCTGTGTGCACAATCATGTTTATCTTTTCCAAAGAAGATACCACAGCCATCATATTTACTAACAGATAAACTAATTTCTGTAACACACAATTTGAGGAGTTTCTTTCCTGATTTGTTGAAAAACTGTACAAGTCTAATATCTTAATAACTCTTCAATGCCCTTTGAAATTACTAGGACACGCATTCAGCAAGAGCAAAACCAGCATGTGACAGCTTACTCAGAAAATTAATTTCAGCACCTGAAGTATATTGACCATATATGACACAAGCACAAGTTAACCAAAGAAACAAGCAGTGAATTTGAAGGGGAGGTAAGCTGTGCAGTAAAACCCATCAGTTCACGAGCCATTCCACAGGAGGTAATCTGTTAGATTCCCAGTAAGTCAAAGATGAGAGTTAATTCAGTCTCAAATTGCTCTCAATATTACTCAACAGCAACATTCAAAAACCAAATGTCTACCCAAAAAGAAGCATGAGAGTTTAAAACAGTAGAAAAGCAGCTTATTTCCATCCTCTTCTATTTTTCAAGCCCTAGAAAAAAAAAAATTACTTAACTTTGAAGCTTTTCCTCAAAAAAATCACACTGTTATCACTTTTTGAAAAGTGCAATCTGAGTTTAACACTGCTCTTCAAATCCATTTTTTTCCTTCATCATTATGGAATCCATTAGCAATTTTGCAATGGGACACCAATACTTAGCAACATCGGGACTTAAAAAAAATAATCACTTTTCCAAATCAGATCTGAAGTTGTAACTGAACTGTGAAGGGACCTTACCTAATACCCTATTAAACTCATCCAAAATAGCCAGCAGCATAAGCAACAAAATCATAGATACAATTTCTCCGTATAACACACTTTCTGCCTATGCAAGGTCCCACTATGCATAACTATTTGTGATCTTCCTAAGCAGGAAGAAAAAGTCAAAGCTACAGAAGTAAAAAAAAAAAAAAAAAAAACCAAAACCAAAACCAAACAAACAAAAAACCCACAACCACACACCAACAAAAAATCACCCAGGCATTTTCCCAACAGGGGACACTGTTTATTTAATGGAGTGGGTGGCTTCTACTGCTCTATCTCATAATATCAAAACTGACTGCTCTTTCAGTAACTTGAAGAGTCACAGCCTTCACAGCCAAGAAGGGTAACACACAGGCCTATTTGCCTGTTTGCATCATGGGTGTGTGCGTCCCTGTTCTTAGAGTGAAATGCCTCTTAGAATATTCAAATACACAAAATATCAAGTTGCACCTACAAATCAACAAGCAGACCATTGCTATTAGATTTTATTTACAAGGTAAATAACCATAACCTGATCAAACAGGTAAGATCATAGGAAAACACTGAAAATATTTACTTTATGAAATAGGCAAGCAAGCCACACAGGATGCTTTAAGAGGAACGCCTTAAGAATGAGTACTGTTTATTAGCACACAGCTTTCATCAGATATTCCAGCCTGAGGAAGTCTTGGTCATAGTCCTCGCTGGCTGAGCAGCAGGTAACAGAAATAAAGACCGGTGCATCGCAGGACAGAGCCTGGAGCACAGAGCAGTCAGGCAGACTCTGGCTCTCCGATGGTGAGCACGCACATAGTCAGCACCCAGGGCACTTCTCAGGCTGTCGTCAGGACAGCCTTAGAGTTTCCTTTCATGCTGTTTTTTCCTTTGGGATTTTTTGGGGAGGGGGTTTAATTACTCTAAAGATGGGCTGTCAGAGTTGTTCTCTTTAAAAACTGTTTCTGCTTACTTACCTCAAAGTAAAAGGAGCATACACATCTTCTTATACATCTGACAAGATTCTAGGCTAACCTCTTAAGACCCAGGACACCAGCTGTATTCACTCCTCCCCTGTCCCTATGTACACTCAGGTGCTCCTTTTTTCAGTCAGAAATTCTGCCAAAGAAATAACCTCTAGTTAATAAGATGTGAGGAAGGCCCTATCATTGGCAGCACAAACTCGGACAAAGCAACAGACCCCTAGGACAGTCACAAACTGCACTGGAAATTAAACATAATGAAGATAATCAATGACGGCATTTTCTAGCTAGCCTTCCCAAGAGGTGGAGCTCCCTGGGAGATGACGCACTGTGCAAGCAAAGGAGATCTTATACGTGGCTCCTATTGGGCCTCAAGACTATGTGCTGGTGTGATGAAACATATAGGCTATACCGGTTCAAACTGAATTGAGGCAATAAGAAGTCTTTCTATTACCACACACAGCATGATAATATAATTTAGAAACTGTTCAAAAGTATCACATGAAGAAAAATGTTAGTCTGCTTCATGGATAAATAAATGGCATCCGTATCACCACCTGAAGCTCTGTTAGCAGTTTCAATAGAGAAAAGGAGTTGCAGTAATGGGTCTAAGGAACCTACAACAACTTCACAACAGGATGACTGTCCCAGCATTGCTCTGCATGACTGAAAAAGCTCAGTATAATTAATATATTAACTAGCAGAGACACTTGAATTAAAGCTGCGGCTGTGCTATCTTTGTGTAACAATTCCTCAAACAGATGTTTTGAATGCTATTTACATTTGTCTCCTTTGTCAAGCCTAACTAAAACATAAAAGCTCTAGAAATTCAGCAATACCAAATATCATCTGTGAGATTCTAAATATTTTAACTCTTATTAACTCAACAGAAAACTATATTAGCAACGTATTTGGCAGTACCTGTTAGAGCAGTAGGAGCAAGGCTGCACACACCCCAGGGTCAAGCAATCCAGGAGCCAGAGAAGACCACAGCACTCAAAAGAAGAGAGCAGAGCAGACTGGTGACAGCAACAAAGGTCAGCCACAGCCCATAGATCTTCAAAAAAGTCTTCACCAACAGGGTACCCGAGTAAGGAACGCAAGATGCATCAGAAAAGGGTCAGGTCTCCTGACTTGAGCTTAAATAGGAGTCCCAAGCCCATGGGCGGAGAGTATGGGGTCAGGGCAGGTGAGCCTGCTCAGGCTAATTAAGGCTCCATGTGTCCTCAGGGCCTGCAAGAGCTCCACTTAGACACAAATGATCAAATTAATCTCAGCTGGCCTTTGAGTGATTCCCTGCTACCAGTGACTGGCTGGGGGGAACTGAATTCAGTCACTTAAAATGTCAGACAAATCACTATCTAGAAGTGTCTCTTCATTGACTCTAAAAGGCACCTGGAGAGCTAGGAGATGCACCGACATCTAAATTTTGCAGAGGTGAATCCCTCTCAATGACATGTATGCTATAGAGAGTCCTAGTCCAGGCTCAGGAACAAACAAGGAAGACAGCTGGAACTTGAACTGTCTGGGAACCCATTTGTTTCTTACATGTTTCTGTATGTTTTTAGAAGCATTTCACTTTTTTAGGAAGCTGCCATTTCCATAGGTCCCACACGGTGCCATGAGGAAAACCACATGAGGTTGTTTCTGACTATAAACAACGTTTACAGTTGTTGCCCAAGAGCTTCTATTTTTGCAGACCTGCAAAAACAGCTGGGCTGAGAGCCATTTCTTGGCACACGGGCTTTCAGCAAGAAATTATTCCAGAACGTATATTCTTGTCATTTTGTTGTGACTTTAAATGCACAGTGTGGTTCGTTCATGCTAGGAAGGCTCCCTATTTTGGACTGAGCAAAATTGGGGTTGTTTAAGAGCTAGAAATAGCCGTAAATTGTGATCATCTAAATGGGAGTATCATTTCATGAAATGCTTTTTATGTGAACCCTTTTTCACAATGCAGTTAGGTAAATTGTTATGGCCACTGTATATTTTCAGCAGTTGTACCTCTAACTTAAAAATAATGGTGCTGTATTGACCACAAGATAACCCTTCTTCATTATGAGTAACATCAGAATATATATCTTTCACAAGTTTTTGCTTTATTCAACAGTTTTTGGTATGCCTGACCTTATTCTATTAATGTTAAGCAGAATTAATTAAAGCCACAGGCTTTTTTTTTTTCTTACTGCAACACATTTTGCTTAAAAAAATAATGTATCACTCCCTGATTAATTTTTCATGACTTAAATTATTACCTTTTCCCCATGGTTGTCAGTGTTCCATATTCTTTTTTATGAGCCACTATTTTTTTCAAGTATAAATTTGAACCTGCTTTACTAACGTGAACAGCTGTTAGGCATATATAGCCAAGGCAGGGTTCCCAGCAGCCTTTAGCTGAAAGTTTGGCACCGAGACCAAAAAGCTATGGCTTTACGGCAAGATCATCCTGCACACTAAAGTGTGTGTTGTGGGGTGGAGGGAGACATTTGGAGCCTGCTGGACCAAAAAACCAGCATTTTGCTGATGTTCACTCTCCTTGTTAAGTTCTCTAGACTTTTCAGGTTCATGTATCAAGGAGGTGTTATTTTAAAACAAGAAGAACAAAATAAGACATTTATATACAGTAGCTGGCACTGACACTGGCCATCTGAGTTTGAAAGCCCTCATCCAGTTGAAGCCACAGCCTCCAGTTCCTTTTTGGCCCTGCTTTTCCTACTACCAGCAAAAAAATTTGTTACTTCTCCATTGTATTTAAAATTGTTCCACCACAATCACTGAAGTGGTCATCTATGTTTACCCCATACATATATATACTTGTGCCATACCTGTCTCATAGCCATGTCAGTCATGAGCTGGGAGCTCATGTCCTCAGGCATACTGACTAGCTCTTTTCGTATGCCTGAACGATATTTGGTTTATAATGTTATTGCAACTGGGCTGCTCTAAGAACAAGCAATACAAGGCATGTAGGAAGAGTCACAGCTGTTAATAGACCCACAGGAATAAATGGGGAGTAGGGAGATGAGATTTCAAGATATTCTTCAGGTCCTCTGGCCGCAAGGATTTTTCAGGCTCCAGAGCAGCTCAGATCATGTGCGTTTGATCTCATTTGTGTATGTACTTGTGTGTCTCAAATTGCAATAGCCTATGTTTCCACACGTACTATTCCTATTGTAGGGCATTGCTTAGATTTGTGAAAACAAGGTATGCCACAGATTACGGGACATATGGAAACCATGCATGGATGTTGTGTGAATGGTTTCCGGCTGGTTTCATCACTTCCCTATAAAGGCTTTAACTGTGCCCGAATCACATGTGTTTGTAGAGTTTAGACAGCTGCAGTGAGGCAGGGAAAGACTTTTGGTGACTCTCCTCATGAATCTGTGTATGCAAATACTGGAAAAATGGGATTTACATCTCAGACCCTGCTTACTATGGTGAAGGAAGATGTGTCGCTTCCTAGCACTCAGAGAATGCCCCTCTGAATTCTGGGGCCAAATGTGCAATTCCTCACAAGTAACTACAGCAATTCGCTGTAGTTCTATGTTGTAAGAGATACAATGAAGTCAGATAACTATGTGTCAAGAAATTATGGGGGACAACATCGATTCACAGAGCAGACTGGGTGAAACTGAACTAGCATAGGTTTTACGAAACCTTAAAGGAAAAGTACGATCGGAAAAACATTTCCCTAATCCTAAAATCTTTGTGAAGTACCGGCATTGGCTCTAACCTGACACAGTTCCCTGCTAGCTCTTTGGCAGATTTTCTCTACCACGATTTAGACATGCTTGCTGCATAGTTTCATCCAAAACCTAACTCTTTGCCTGCCAGTAAAACTTGCACTATTTTCTGCAGTGTGCAGTGTAGGTTCTAGTCTATCAAACTTCCACCGGATGGTAATGTCTTCCGGATACCATGACCAAGACATTTAATAGGGAAAAGCTCAGTATCCAGCTATGTTCTTGAAGCTATGCTTTCCTTCTGCTTGCTAGTGCTACCTTCATTTCTGCATCGTTGACACAGGATATTGCCATTCCTTGACAATGCACAAAAAGCAGCAGACAAACTAACAAAGCTAGAAGTGCAATAGTGAAAAACGTATTAAAAACCTGCTTGTTTTTTTCCAGGCTTTTGTGGCAGGCTTGAAATCCTTACATAGTCTTCCACCAGTTCTTCCCTAGGGTATTTGTAGCATGGCTAATATGTTTGAAATTAAAATGCAGGGAGAGAAGGAGAGCATGGTGGTTGATTTTTATAAACAAAAAGGTCTGGAGTCAGAAGTGAAGCAGTTAAAGTAGCAGCAGCATGTTTACTAAGCCATTTGAAGTTGATAGCCCACACGGCCTGGCTTTTTTCTCTATCTTCGTAAACCGCAGTGAATTGATGGAATGACCTGGACTTGATCTTCAGGGCAATATGTCTGATGGCACTGCTGGATTGATAAATTGATTCAAAACTATTACCATGGTGAAAAAGCAATAAGGTCATAAAAATTGCATCAGCTGGCTAAGTAAATCCTGGCATTTCATGACAAGTAATGCAGAAGAATCGCAAGAGGATCTGGGCATGAGG
Source organism: Fregata magnificens (assembly GCA_013389945.1). Lineage (NCBI taxonomy): Eukaryota > Metazoa > Chordata > Aves > Suliformes > Fregatidae > Fregata > Fregata magnificens. Next base: position 357,244 of record WAAD01013702.1, read on the forward strand.
CTGAATGAGTGAGCGAGAAATGACTTTGAAGAGCTCATCATCTCCGATCTATTCTTCCTGCCAGCGATTCATGCCTTCGCATAGTGCCACTTCATTATGGGGAAATAACTGTACACTTCTAGCATATTCCTGGCCGTCCCTGGCGGCCCCTGGAGGACCCTTAGCTGGTTAATACCTCATCATGGGCTTCATTGAACACTTTAATCTGCACTTGTGTGATCAATAGAATCCTGGTGTAAATTAAAAGGACAATTTCATGTAATCAAGCCTGTTAATGCTCATTTTGAAAACCATTATTTGTGGAAGCATTTAGGAGAAAATTACAAAGCGACAGGCTGATGCACTCGGAGCCGATTCAAAAGGAGGTCTTTTTTGTGACTCTGCGTGTGCGGATGGTGGGGCCCATCAGCAAATGCATTGCTGTGCTGGGCGGGGGGAAGGGGGCAGGAGGAGACAGAGGGGTAGTAAGAGAAGCAGTCCAGCAGGAATATACGTCTGCCTGTTTGCCTTCATGCAGGGAAGAAAATGAAATTTTCCAGTGTTCTATTTCTGTGGCAAATTCAATTACTGTGGGGACTTGTTCAAAGCGGTGTAACTTCCAAGAGGCAGAAATTGAAAACCTGGCAGCTAATGAAACGGCAAATCACTAGTAAGTTCAGACAGGGGCTGTCAGTCAGATCAAACACCTAGAGAAAAAACAGCTGCTTCCTTCTAGTTTTCAACAGGCAGCCTTTCCCCCCCCACAACACATACACACACCCCTTTAAGAAGCAAAACAAAACTTTCTGGGGCACCACAGTCATTCTTTTCCTGAAATTAAAATAATCATCAGTGCCACATGCCACTTATTCCAAAGGCTGCGTAAGCCTGCTCCATCCAGGAAGGTAAATCCTTCTCTGACTATGTACCTGAAGTTGGTTTTAAGCAGATGAATGAGGATAACACTTGCCCAAAGCACTAAGCTGCATGCTCATCTGAGTAGTTCCAGTCTGCATGCCTGTGTCCATAGCACGGCAACCTCCCATGTTTCCTGTCGTTTGGAAGCTGACAATTTTGCACCTTTGGGAAATAGAGAGATGGGAAAACACAGAACAGCTTTCAAGCACTTCAAAACATACTGCATTACCTCATCTGGCCAGTGCTGCCTGAAAGATAGATGTCACTTGTCTAATGTCTACTGAATACATCGACCTGCGACTTTCTCTTGTCTACATTTAGTGTATGGGTCCACCACTGACCGAGTTACGCTTTGAGGATGAAGTTCCATGTAGCGACATGGCCTAGGCTCCATGACACTTTAAATGCTTCTTGCTCATGCCCCCTGTACACAGAATCATACCCATTACTAAGATTTTTACCCTTCCGTAAAATCCTGTCCCTCTTCCTTTTTCTCTCGATTCTGGAACAGACTTTGTTGGTTAGCTCTTTTCAGCCAGATGAGCTTCCTCACTGAGCTTCAGCAATGGTAACAGCAGAAGATGCTGTTATGGACTCCAGTCTGAACTCAATTCCAAAACCACAACTGGTTCCCAAGCAGTGGAAACTAGAAACTCACCAACCTTCCAGGATGTCCTTCTGTGCAGTCCTTTTAGAAATCCCTCCTGACCAATATTGATTGTTTCCTCAACAAGACATGCGTATTCATCTCCAGTTATCCATACCTCTGCTGCCGGTGAACAGCCATTCAATAATCACCCTCTCTCTTCTGAAATAAGACATTGAACTGAATGCGATACATTGACTTAATATCAGATAGCCACTCACAGTGCCATCAAAGGGGAACAGGCAGTCTACATTCAGGGTAAATAGACTGCAGCATATAAAACTTGCAAGTGCAAGGAGCTAAACTTCTCTTTTTACTTCTACTCACTTCAGCATAAGTAGGAAAAACTGGTAAAGAGCCCTTGTCCTTCAGAAGGAGACGGCCCCTCCCTTTCTCGTACGGTAAAGGCCATAAGCAATCTGACCTTCTGTTTCTGGTGTAGACTGATCTTAATGTCAAGACAGGAGTGAGCACCACCTCTCTCCTTTGGTCACTGTTGATGGCGAGTACCACTTGGGTTCTTCCATAGGAAAGATGCTTGTAAACACCACAGCCATGTGTCATGCTCATTTGTTGCATGTCTTTTTGTGCCAGTACTTTTCTCAATGAAGTCGTTTAAACCTCAGACACCCACTGTGTTGCCATCCAAGCTACGTGGTTCAATTGCCCTGGTTTTATTTCTGTTCTGGAAGGGGCCAACTTAATAAAAAGAAAAGATGGATGAAAATGGGTGAAAGAGGTGTGGGGGCAGTTGTACTTAAATATACAGTATGTAAATATATTTATTTCTATATAGCCAGATTTCTCAGAGGCCTATAACAGGTTAGTTGCATGCAAAAGAAAACAGTGAATGGTGTGTGGAAGGCTTACTTTGTTCATGCTTTCTTTTTCTGTCAGAGCCAGCCCAGATAGCCATGAAAATACAAGCTAATTTGTCTAGGAATCACTGGGAATGTGCTAAAGTGCTGAAGATTAGTCAGGAGACAGAACTAAGGAACTCTTACAAAAACTCTAAAGGAGAGAAAGCCACAAGGAAGGACTAATAACGCAGTGCTTCTGCTACTTATTTTTATCTCATGATCTGTTTTGGAATGAAGATCTTTTCACTCCTCCAAAACTAAGAAAGCAAGAGCACTAAGTCTTGGTTAACAAGGCTAATCAGCAGAAGACGTCCTGTGAACTTGACAGAAGTTTTTCATTGTCTGTGAAAATTTGTGTTGGCTGTGCAGAGAGAAGTTCAAGTTCAGCATATTTATTTTGAGAGGGACTACAGAAAATGAAAGGAAGTGGGAACGACATAAGTGAAGAGAGCAGAATTTGACCCTACACATTTAGAAAAGGAAGTCTTCAAACTGATTTGGAAGTAGCAAAGATGTCTTGTGCTAATAAGAATTTAGATTTCATCTTCAGAAGTTTTACCAAAAGTTGCCTAAGTAATATGACCCTGATTTTCCATTGTCCTGCAGAACTGTAAAAGCCAATACAAGAAACAAACTAGGTATGAAATACTATTTGCACTATATTTGTTTTTTGTCTAGAAATATTAATTTTGGTTATGACTGTTAATTAACTTGTTTCCTGAAGAAACAAAACTTACAGTCATGCTATCTGTCTGTCTTGATGTCCCTCCCCAATAACTTTTCAACCCAAGAACGCATTCTGACCAACTCCGATGGGAAGATAGAGCTCTCCACGATATAGAATTCCCACAGCCTTAGGAAAATGGGTGGCCAGAGAGAAAAGAGAGAGAGAGAGAGCGCACAAGCCTCCATCAGTGCCCCAGTAGAGATCAAAGCTGCAACATAAACTCACCATCAGGGACACAAATGCTCTTGGACTCCTTTCAGAGACTCCACACAGAAGCACATTCTTGAGAGACAGACCCACACAGCGCCAGACTTTATCAGCTCCCCTGTTAAAGGAACTGTTTGTTCCACCCCTGCGGTTCTGACAGTAGTAACCCTAAATGACTTCTACACCCAAAGAACTGTAGTTACAGAAAATAGGCGAGGAGGGGGAGGGATCAAACCACTTTCACTTGGAAGTGATATAATGCTAGGGTGGTTTCCACCGCACTGGTGGTGAGCCCATTTGCATTACAAGGCACTTTTACACTGCAATTGATGTCAAGGAGCTGAAAAAATTATAATCAGAATAATCCAACAGAAAAATTCATCATGTGCATTCTGGCTTTCCTGGCTATATTAGAGCAGAAGATACCCGATCACATTAATGCCATGTTCCACCCACTTGACCTATAAGTATTAGGTGCCAAAAACCTCGATGGCAAGCAGAGGGCCATCAAGATCACTGCAGAACTGCTTTTGTCCAAGGTAGTTTAGTACAGGATCATTTTAAGTATGCATTGCATTGTGCAAAGTTTATGATGTAGAAACAAATGTGGGTTTTTTTCCCCCTACAGTCACAGGCTTGGTTTTGAAACTGGCTCCACCCAAGTTGACGTGAGTCTCCAGCAGAGCTTTGCTGAAATCAGCAGAGCTCTGCATAGGAGGTGGCAGTTCTGCTTGGACTGCAAGACTGGGACTGAAACTCATGTAAAAGAAGAGAGAAAAATAGTGACACTTAAAACATGTGATTCAGTCTAAGCATTTACTGGATAATAAATTATTTGCTGAAACTCTAAGACGAACTGGAGCCTTATCATGATTTTATTGTTAATTCAATCATTCTGGAGTTCTTGATGTTAAGTTACTTAATTGTTGTTGGCATAATAATAAAATATCTTCAGTTTTATAATGGGTATAAAGTTCTGAAATATAAATTGAAGACACCTCACATTTTTAATAGTTGTTCCTTAACCTTAAAAGTATTTAGTTTTGTGTGGTCAATGAAGTCAATGTGAGCTTTTTTCTGTTACATAGAGGATGTTATCTGAGATATTATTTATCAGGCAACTGAACGGGTAGTGTTTTGTGTTCTTACTTTTCCCTATTTGTCCCTTTGTGATGCTTCCGTACTGCACATATATCTATCATAGATCATCCCATTCTGACACTCAGCAGATATAGCAAGTATGGTCTCCATTTACTGCATTTTGCCCCTTTTCAGTTTATGTAGAACAACCTTTCATAGAAGCTGCAGGACAACTGCCACTCAGTGGTCTAGGAGATGCGGAGGTCTCGTTCCAAACACATGCCACAACATTGTCTAAATAGGCTACTGCAAACTGACAGAGGTGATATAAACTCTTATTCCAATAACACCTACAAGCTAGAGAAATCATGCTAGAACAAAACAGGATAACAACGTTGTTGATCTTTCCTCTGTGGCCATCACAACCCACCTCAGCGCAGTGTACAACCCTGCTATTCTATTCAGCATGCCCTCTTTCTTGCTGGGAAGGCACAGGCAGCCAGCTGCATCACCCACGTGCCTCTTTTCCAAACTGTTGCAATAGCGCCTTATAGGAAAGTAGTCAGATGGGCTTCCAGGCAGTTATCAGGTCTTGGTAACAGCTCAGTAGTGGTTAGACAGCCTGAATGTATCTCTCTTCGTGCTTTTTACAAGATGCCACTTTATTCTTGCTGTGGTTGCACCAGTACCTGGAGGATGTCCTCAAAAGCCAATCTTTATGGATTGGCCTCCCAAAAAAACCCCAATGTCTATACCTTGCAATGACCACACTGGGGTTCAGAGGCATTCTTCCCACTCTCCTTCCACAAACGATGATGTTACAGTAAATATTTCCCCATGAGCAGATCATTCTCCCTAACCAACCCAGAGCATTGTGAGCTTTCAGCTTTATTGGGAGGCATCCCAGAACTATTTGGGGATCCAGCGTTGTTTCTGGAAATCTTGCCACTGTAATGCCACACATCCCTGAAGGAATTGCTCTTCAAGGAGGATGGGAAGCTGAAACATTTCTAAAACCCATGAAATCATATTGGGTACTAAGAAACCTGGAGAAAGGAGTAGAACACGAGTTAATGGGACCACAAGCTCGAAGAAATACTGACTTTTTCACGGTAAGTGAGAATTTATAACCACCAGTGATTCTGGGGGTTGGTTTCTCACTTCTCCTGTTCCTATCAGTCACCAGAATGTCAGATAAAGCTAATTCTCAAGGCCTTTCTCACCACCCTGCCCCTTCTAGACAATAAATCACATCTTTGGGATCCTTTCCCAAAATGTATACTGTTCTAGGGATAAACTCTCCCCAGTGTGATCCCTGAGAGCTACATTCAGAGCTCAACTTCTCTCTCAAGGGTTTCCTGTAATCCATAAGCTTGCTGCTTAATTGAAAAGTAATGAAGATATCCATGTTTAGCATTTCCCCCAAGACTGTTGACTGCTACAGTCAAGCTTTTGCCTAGACATGTAAAGAATGCTTAAAAGTGCTCAAGTCCTTTGGGTCTTGCCAGGCAGCTTTGTTTACTGGCTGTCCGGGAAATAAGTCTATGAGTCAGAGGTAGTTGCAGAATCTCAAGACCTGGCTGGTACTTAACTTCACTATAAAAAAAAATTATTTATCCATTCTCCCTTCAGACAAACAGGGAAGGATTTAAGTCTCAGCTCAACGTATAAGCTAAAAAAGAAAAATCACATTTTATACAATCATATAAAAGAGAGCAATGAACACAGCTCATTACTAGTTTTTGACAGGGCTTAGCATGTCAGCAACCAAATCAAGGTGAGAATTATAACATTTTGGAGTAAAAGACGCCAAAACCTGTCTGGATAGATCTGAAGGGCAGTGCCCTACAACATAACACAAAAATTTAGCTCCCTATGAGAAGCTGCAAGATTAAAAAAAAAAATTTCATAATAGGTCCTAGCAGCATCACCTTCACAGCTTAACTTCAGCAAGACAACGTCTCTGCACTTCTCACCCAGAACTTAAAACTGCCATGCAAGAGAGTCCACCCAGATTTCTCACCCATTCCTGTTGCTCAGCTTTCTTTTCAAGCTTCAAGCGTGTTGAAGGATGTCCTTAGATAAGCTTTGACTGTAAGCTTGAGGCTGTCCCTTATAGCTGTGTTCTTACTACATATCAAGACAAAATGGTATATTTTATGAGTCTGATCCCCTCTCACTCATGATTAGCTTGTCTTATGGCAAGTGCGTTATACCTGTTAGCGTCACCTTCCAGGCATCTCACACCAATACAAAGTGCTATGCTGTTGTTTATTCCAACACTTAAAATAAATTTTGAACAGAGATCATCTTTTTACTGAAAAGCAAAAAGAAAAGAGAGATGGTCTTTTCTGTTCCCATTTTCCCCCAAGCATGCTAAGCCTTAGGCCCACTTTTGGGTAAAAGTGTGTTAACCACCTCATGTGTCCAAGAGAAACAACAGCAGAGGCATCATTTTAATAACAGCTTTCCCCACACACACTGAAATTCATTACAAATTTATTTTAAGTAGACCATCTTTTTAGGGCTGGTGCAGTTTTCTCTCACTGCCAGGACAGGAAATAGTCCATTTTAGGTCACGAATAAAAAAAAAAATGTATAGACTTCCATCAAATGCTTTTCTCTTTTTTCCTCCTGCTACAAAATATTCTTGACATCACAATTAGTAATAAGAAATCTGAGGTATTTTCCTTTCGTCCATGCATACTCTGTCTCTATCCATCAATGAGAACAAAGTCACAAGATTCCATTCGGCAAAGATATCGGCGCATTGATGAGGCTGTGGGAAGCTCTGTTCCTTATTGAAGGTTGGTGAGACCGGCTTTTCCGACTACGGAAAGAGATACACTGTATCCTCTGCATGCTTAAGCATCATTAAAAGTGGATAAAAAAATACTATCAAACCAATTTTATCATTGCAGAAAAGAATATCACATGGATGAATCGATAAGCCTCACAAGATATATAGGGAGATGATAGAGAGAAAGCCGTCAACTGCAAAGGAGTTGGGGTTGTTCAGCCTGAGGAGGCTAAACTGGATTTGGGACCTAACAGTCACAAAATACATTAAAATTCTGCTGCAAACAGACAGGAACAACGTGTTCTCCACATTCACAGTGGATAAGCCAAGAAAGAATGGCCATAAACTGTGGGGAGAGGAAAAAAAGGTTAGACATGAAAAAGCTTTTTAATGGGAGGGATGATGAAGCCCTCCAACAGATCGCCTGGACAGGCTGCAAAGCCTCCAGAAATTGACATCTTTACACTCTAACTGAACAGACATCTGTCGGGAATGACAAAAGTATTGCTGAGCCTGCTTGGAGCCGAGGAATGTGCAAGACTGCTTTCAATGCTCCCTTCTGCCCTGTTTTTCCACAGCGTCTGTGGTCAGTTCAGGAATGCAGTTGGGGTAAAAATCATGACAGTGAAAGGGGGAAACCCTCCGCCTTTTTTAGTGAAGGAATCTGCAGGTGCAGCTGTGTCCCAGTACTGTGCCTGTTTTGCGTAGAGGAATGACACTATGCATGAAGTCTAGCAAGGCCTAACAATGTTAATACTTTACCTTAAAGTTGAGAGAACAAGCCATTCAAGTTTAGATGCCAAACGCTCCCCCTAGTTTATTCCAAATATTCTACTGGAAACAGTATAGCTACTTAGCAAAGACAATTTCTGCTTACAGCCTATGCAGAAAAAGGCAAGCGGGGAATGGATACACATGAGGATGATTGGATATACCCTGGGACCTATGTCAGCTAGGTGAAACCCCAGGTCTCTTCAGTGGGCCATGTTCAGAGGAAGAGGACTGCAGATGTTTGTTTCACCAGAGGAGGTAACCTTGGCTATTTCACCTGTTCTGTGCACCAGATTGCATGCTGTGATACATCTTCCTCACGGACAGGTCTACGGGAGCTTTGCTGTTTTTTCATTTGGAAATTTGCATTGCATTCCAAGTCCCAAGGCTGCGGCAGAGCTGCTAGCTCTCGGAAGTGCCAGCAGGGCAGAGGTAAGATTACTTTTGAATGACATACAGCCATTTATAGTTTTCTCACACAAACACTGCACAACCACTTGCTCAGGTGTACACACATATTTTCTGGGTTGTAAATAGCTCAGTGAAAGGACTGTCTCTATCTCTAGCCTTGTATTTGTACAGCACCTAGCACAACGCTGCCGAGACCATAACTAGCTTCTCCATGATAATCTGTAATAGAAATGTGAAATACCAAGCTAAATAAAGCAGCAAGCATTTAAAGGAAACCTATGTGACTGCCAGAAGCTGTAATTTGATAGTATATACATTTAATGCTTGGTACATTTAATTACATTTAATAGTAATGTTTCCTGAGGCAAATCACTGGCAAAAGAAGTTTGGGGACCCATATGAAGCCCTTTTTAAAGCTGAGTCAAAGAAACAAGTCAGGCAACAAAAAATCTCCTCTACAGGAAATGTTGATTAAAAGCTCTTTGGGGAGACTGAAGGGCCCATTTTTGGAGGCTTCCAGTTCAAGGTTCAGAAGAGAAGCAAATTTTTAAAATGCTAAGTAGGCAGAGTTGTCCATTTGACTATTTGGTTCAAGAAAGTTCAGAGGTTGCTCTTGTGACGCACTGGGCTGAGGCTATCGTGGAAATCATGATAAATGTGTTTTCCAATGTACTGACCTGGATGTTAGCATATTTTTTTGCCGAACATTATGGGGTACTTCGCCTACTACATAATTGATTTTCCAGTAAAGCTTAGACTCCTTTCTGATTCCAGTAGAAATCTGCAAACCATTTTCTTTATTATTATCATTCAGCAGCAGGGGTGGGGGGAAAGGGGGGAGCAGATTATGAAAATCCAGCTGCGTTGCGGCATAGTAGTTTAGTAGCTCTGAGAATAACCTGTCGAATTCTTTGTCTGCGTGTGCACACGCTCATATATCCACATAAACGAGGCCATCTGCAAAGCCCTAAAGGTCTTTGAAAGCACAATAATGCTTAAGCAACTGGATGTGTCCCCAGCACTTATTCAAGTATTCAAAGACATTGGAATGAGACCTGGTAAAAACTCACAGCTAGTACTTTTTTTTTTTTTTCTGTTTTATGTGTGTTAGTTTTTCCCCTTCATCCTCTCACCTTCAGCACAAATATTTTTTCAGTTTTCAGAATCCTTCTGCACAAAGCTATTTTTTTATTCCTCCCAAGTTTTTCTCCAAATTGAACCCAAACTATCAAAGCCTCCTAACAGTAAAAAAAACCCAAATCTAAAAAATAATTATATACCAAGGAACCTTGGTATATTTGTTTACTTTTGAAACATATGAAAGACGTAATTTGGAAAAAGATCTCAGGGCACGCAATAGAGGAAGCTAGCGTGTACCATCCAATGTATATAACAAATGCCACATACGGTATAGAGCGTATCACCCACCTGTAATTAGATCATCTACCACATGTAAAGTTTCCCATATAACATATACCATAACTTCGCTCACACCGACAAAAAAAACCTCTATCATCTCTTCTCCTACTTGATATATTCAGGCTGCAGAATTTGTTATTTCAGGAGTGCTTTCGCCCAAGGCACTAACACGTATATTCACCCTGCTGCCCTTTCAGGGCAGCTGCCTTCTCTAGGCCTTCAGAGAGAATTTAAGACTGTCTGCCAAACCAAAGGAAAGGTGCTAGGTGTGACGTCAGCCTGAAAGTTGTTGGATTTCTTTGCAAAGCATCATCGAGAGCCAACTGGCTGCCTTCTGGTCTCGCACGTACGTCCCGCTACTCGCACGAGCCCACATTATTATTTCTTTGACAGTATCTAGATATGCAAGACTGCCCCTTTCTAGAAAAGGGACACAGTGCTGGACAAGGAAGTAGCCCTCAGCGTTCAATGAAGACTTGCTTGCCACTGCTAGTAGTACACCGTTAGCATGATGGGAGCTGTGCAGCATACAGATGAAATGCAGCCAGTTTGCACCTATTCCTTCAAGAGTGGTCCAAGTACTACAGCACTTAAAATGCAGCCTGCAGGAAGTAAACAACAGCCACTAACACTAAAACTGCCATAGGGGTACGCTGCAACAAATCAAAGCACCTTCCCGTTTCATTAGCCTGCTCAACCCTCAGGCTGACCCACCCACGCTAACTGATGCTCTTTCCCAGGATAGTCCTAATAAAAACTATCCCCCAATGTAAAAGCCCACAACCATTTCGACTCCTTCCCCCTCTATAACCATTTACTTTGCAATCATGTTTTTCTCCAAAAGATCACAACGTACATGGGGAAAAAACGAGTAGTACATGGAGAAGGTGGGAAAAACGGACCAAGGGCACCAGTGCATCTACAGGCTTGCCAGACCCTCATTTCTAAACAGGTTCATCATATTCCAGCAGCGATGGCTTTGACTGCTTTAATTCAGCGGTACATGTCCAGGGGCTAAGGCCGCCTTGTCATTGATACACTTGACTGGCAGGCATGGATCTTCCCTGTCAAAATACCCAAGTGTTTAAGTAATGACTAGTGCCACTTGAGTGGAAAAAACTAGGCGAGCTGTCAATACAATGGGTGTCAGAAGCACATTGTTACTCATCCTAATCACAGTAATTGTACACGGGGACAGGCAGGGAAGAAAAGGAAATGAATGCCTATCTGCTGGCAACAATGCAACTTCATTTAACCTTAACAGACCAGGCACTGATAGCATTTCTTCCTGGCACTCTCTGCGATCCTGATGTCAAAACAGCTTCTCATTTGCAATGTATGACAATTTCCTCACATCTGAAAAGACACTGCTGCAAGTCAATAGACTATAAATTGCACTTGGAAATGGGATCATCTTAACTAAAGCCTGCCTGCTTTCCCCAGGAGGCCCAAGCCCACTCCCCCCTCCTTTTAATAATTTGTATGTTTAGGTGTTCGGTCAATTTACTTTACACTTGTAATGTCTTATAGCCAAGACCATCAATCAGATTCGGTGTGACAAAAATATCCTGCTACGATATTACAGATTATTAAAGGGATGATGGGAGAAGGCTGCATGCATTTACTGGGCCCCTTTTTTCTCATCTCAGGAAACCTGTCACAGACCTAAGCTGGTGATTCATCTTCCCTTCACTATCAACAGGTAGCAGCCAAGAGTGGACTTTGATGAGCTGCTTTCACTACTGTTTTCTACCCCACCCTCTATCCTCCTCCTGCTGCCCGCCCCTGCACCGCATCATGTTTTTCCCCGCTCCTGGCAGAATGCATGGCCCAATTGCTGTTGTGAAGGCCAAATGGGTAATTACCTCACAGCTTCCAAAAAGGCCAGTGAAGAGTTCCAGGAAAGTTCAGTGTCCATTGAAGGGCTTTCAGGAAGGGGCCCATCAGAGCCTGGAGCACTGTATTTTTTTCAGAGAGTCAGATTCACTCTGCAAATATTTTGCTTAAAGCTCTAAAACAAACGTTGATGAAATGCTACCCTTCAGATACTCTTCTTAAAGATTTTTAAAGAAAAAATATGCTCATTATATATAATATTCTTACACATAATGAAATATATAAATTTTACTTATTAGGACTTGCACCATTTTCTCCGAACTTTGCAGCCTAGGGCTAAGGGGGGAGGAGTGGAAGGGCAACAGCTCACTCCCTCGTTTCCCAGGCTACTGACTGTCTGCATGCAGGGTGTCTATTTATGACACTGCACATCACCACTAGAGCCATATGTCAATCCCAAAATTGAAAAAGAAAGGGCTGAAATAAAGTAATAAGCACAAAGAACAATGTGAGGGCTACACACTACCCTGGGATTTCTACAAGAGACAGCCTGGGTCAGCGAGGGTCCGAAAGGACGCAGCAGCCAGCGCACAGACGCTGAAGAGGGATATGTGATCTCTCTTCCCATGTTTAGTTCAGTGGGAGAGTGTCACCCTGACTGCCTGTGATATTCCAGCAGTCTTAACATTTTAAGCCAAGGGTCTTATTCCAATATTGTAACATTTCCTATCTTCCTTTGGAATAAAGATGATACTATATGCCTGACCCGTAACCCCAGCGCAGCTTCTCCGTGCTAGCAGATCTGACACAGAGAGGATCTCTAGGAAAAACAGATATCTATTTTCTGCACCACATCTGTGCAGTGGTCATGAATGGGGACAGTGTTACTCTCACAATAAAATACATGACTGAACTGGTGAAGCTTTGCTGAAAAACAAGGTATGCACAGCCCATCTGACCTGTGCACTGAAGTATGTTCATTATGTACATACAGAAATATCTAAGCTACAGATCGGCTCAGGCCCCGTCACCTTTCCTCATGCTTTGCCATATTCTGTTCCTCTTTAATACCCTCAGGCTCCCACCAACTCATCACACAGAAAATCTCCATGCTACCAAGGAAGAACGACAGGCTGTACCGGTGAGTGATCGAACTGCAGAAATCCAATTGAGACACACTGGTACTAGTCCTCCAGCCTTGTTCGGGACCAAGTCTTTAGCAGGACTTTAAAAGAAGTCTGTCATCATGAGATACAATCTGGCTTAGTACCTTGGAAACACACTAGGCAATCAGAGACTACAGTCCTTTTGGGCCTTTCTGGATGTGGTGTCTATTAAACGGTTGCCAGTTTCTGTGAGGGAGCTGACACAGTGATGTCTATGATCCTTAAAATCCTGCATTCCTCTCTCATATATTCTTTAAGAAGAAACCCAGGACTGCTTTTGGAACCTAATTATATCTTGTATATAGTTCAGTTATTGCTCTCTATTTTAATTTATTTAAGTCTCTTCTTTTAAAAATCAATTTATCTGGGTTTTTTTAAGCACTAGGTGCCCTGCAAATGTGCAGGAGCATTTAGGGAACATATACAGCATTAACCCCAAAGACTTTCACTGCACTTCTGACCACTGGTTAAAATGGCATCATTGTCTGGCCACGAACATTTCATGACACGACTGCACTCAGCTGAACCTATGGCAGGAAATGGTGGATTGCCATGGGTTGGTCTGCTGGTTATTGATGTTTTCAAGAGGCAGGTGCCTACCAACAGCAGTCACACAGTGCAATGAACGTAAGAAAACCATGAAGCACATTTACAACATCATTTCACCGCGTTTAATCCTTTCAGTCTCAGATGACTGTTTCACTACGTGCCCATTACTCAGATTCCTCCACAGATAGCATTGTCTGTGTAAGAAACAGGGCACTGGACTAGACCTTGAGGAGGATATGCTTCCTACCGCCCTGCCCTCCCATCCTGTGTGCAGGTTGAAAACCTGGTAGTCAGCCTGCCCCGAAATGCAGTTTCCTACCAATAAAAGGCAAGGAAACATTTCTCCTGGGCTATGCAGGGCTGGGAGGACTTTTACGTTGTCTAATATGGACTAAGATGATGACCACATCATTCGACAGAAAAGTTAACAGTTTACCTTCAAAGAGACGGAACAATCAATCCCAGAGAGGCCATTAAACAGGTAATGCATGAGTGTGCAAATTACGTCTAAATCTTTATGTGGAATGAGTGAGGAAGGAAAGACTGGAAAAAAGCATCAGTTGCTGGAAAGACCACAGGGCTCTGCCGATGGCATTGGGAAGAAAGTGGTAGTGCACTCTTACCTTCAAGAAGGTGTTTCAGTCACAGGACACCAGCTACATCCCATGCCGTGGGCTGGCCATATGGGCAGCGAAGCCCCCGCGAGACTTCCACAGGCTGGCAGGCAGGGTAGGGGTCGCAGCACGGGGGCCCTCCAAACTAACGGCTCGTGCTGGTTTTTTGTGTGTTATTGATGATTGATGTCAGCAAGGTTTTATCTCCCAGAGGGGAAAAAAAAAAATCTAAGAGCAGGACAGGCAACAAGGAAAGAAAAGTGTGTCTAGAGCTAAAAAGTGATGGAGCCACAGTCTTGTGTTCTCACCTGGATCCCTGTTGGTGCTGAGGCTGCCCGGCATGAGCTCCTTCCTCTCCTCCTGAGGTTAGCTGCCAGCGTGCTGAGGTCCACGGGTCAGCTCCGATATATCCGAACCGCATCGCCATGACTCAGTGTGCCTAGGAAAAGCTGTGAGAAAATTCGCAGAGGGATAGGAAAGGTGAATACATCACAAACAGAGGCAGGATTGTTAAAAGACAGGATCCAAGAGGAAAAACAGCAACACAAAAAAAGGTGTACAACACTAGAGGAAGAAAGCCCATGGAGACTGGCCAGGCAGGTGGGTGCAGCCAGGACTGGCCTTATGGGGCCAAGCACTCACAGCAGCCTCCGTTGCCTGCCCTAGGCTCTCCTGGTCAGCAGTGCCCTTCAGGGGCTTCTGCCATCTGGTACGTTTTGCCTTGTGAGACAGTGAAGCGTTTGGGTAGCTATGTGGTATGGAGGCCCTGCAGCAGGGATGCTTCCCCCATCTTTGCTCCCTGGCTGGCAAAGCCACCCGCTAATCCAACAGTGCTTTCACACCTACATACTTTTCTCTTTCTTCCATATTCACAACATCATCATTATCCAAAAATGTTGTTTGTTTTTGTGTTTTTTAAGAGTGCAATTTTAAGCATGGTTGGTTTTTGTATACTGTTTACTAAGAGAAAAAGTCACCAATTTTGCTTTGCAGGCCATTAAGAAGGGTATTCATAAGGCTCAGATCCTCAGCACAAATTAATACAGCCCTCAAACAACCCTGGGCTTTGCAGTTTGCTTTCCCTTAGCTCCAGTTTTTTCTGTAATTTAGGCAGCCCCATAAGAGGGCTGCAGGGCGACAGCCTTATCTGGAAGGCTGAGGAGGAGGGGGATGAATTTACTGCATGCATTTTTTTTTTTGAGCAGTAACGAATTGAAAAGGAGCAAAATAGCATTCCCAAAATTACAGGCAATTTCACTAATTTACTATTATCTAGTGCAGCAGAATTTTGACAGCAATGGCTGCGGTGTGAGTTACTGCGAGGTGTGTTGTAAGATGCTGTGATCCTTGCACAGCCAGCCCGTTTTTTTTATATTGAACTTTGAACACACTGTAGCGTCTGCGCCTGTAGAGAGATGGCCCAGGAAACAGCTAGAATATTAAGTACCCAGTTATATGTCTCCCAAAGGAGGCTGCTGCTAATATTATACGTTACAACAACATTGCCTGAATGGTTTATTAATGGTAGCAAAACAGAGTGAATACGACATACAATGATAATAACAATAAATGTTATTTATACGGTGCCTATCCGTGACAGCACTCTAGAGGCCTCACAAAAATACACTTAAAATGCTAGCATTGCAGTATTAAAATGTGCCCAAAGTCTCAGCAAATAAAATGGATTTGATGTTTAAAATGTGATTTACTTATATGCAGTGCCTTTAGCAGCAAATTTACATTTTAGATGGCTAGATAGACATTTCTAAAAATCACTGATGGTTGTGTTTGCCCAAGGGTTTGGAAGCCAGCTTAAGCTGATATAAAAAGATTTTGAGCCCAAGCCATCTGCAGGTTCCTTTTAGGACTCAAAGCAGATTACAAGGAAGGAGAAGCTCCTGAAGCAACCAGTTATGTTGGATTATGTGTGCATGCAATTATAACTGCAAGGTTAATATAAATGAACTTGGTTTTAAAATGTACTTAGAGTGCAAGGCAGCCAAGACAAACCAAAACACCCCTGGAGTCTTTGATCCTCCTTTTATATTGCTGGATAAACAGTGCTGCCTATTTGACAATCCTTCTCTACTTCCCGTGCATTTCCAGCTTTGGAAACACCTTTCTCAGAGCTTATGACATGTGTTGGGATTTACGTCCTTGAGCAGCCTGCTGCTACCTGTGCAGAAGAGGCTGTGCTAGAGCATGCAGTGGCTGCCTCCTGGCCTCTGAGCCCAGCCTGGCTTTCCACAAGGGGTTGGAGCTGGTATGCTATCTCAGACCTGCACCACCCTGGTCCTCCTTCCAGTGTCCAAAGCCTCTCCTCAACATCCTGGCTCTAACCTCACGCACATAAAACATGGCAGATTCTCAGGTGCTGGCATCGGTGTCAAAATGAGCAATGTTTAGAGGAGCAGCAGCTGCCAACCTGCAAAGCCAACAATTTCCAGGGCTCCCATCGCCTCCAGGATTACAGGGTCTTTCTTTTCAATATCTATAACTCCAAAAGTTACCAGCAAAGAATGAATGCTAGAGCTGCCAGAAAGCTCTGCAGACTAGCCTGGGGAAAGCAGCTGAGCAGTAGGGGACAGAGACTTTAAGTTAATGCATTTATTTATAGTTGGTGATGATAGCCAGTTAACTGACAAATTCAAACCTGACTCTTCATTCTTAAATGCCGTATCTGATCAAATAGCCAAAATCACATTCCACCATTGTGCCTGGTATGCAATGATAGAGCCATCTTCTAGCTCGTTGTTTTACAGTGTTGCATAGCCCAGAGATACCTGACCACGTTTGAAAGGTTTATTAAGAAATAGTAACGAGACTTTGACGAATGCCCCATTTATCTGCTAAAAACCTTTCCATATGCACTTCTCACAGTATAGCTAAAAGGAGCATGAGCTCATCTTTCTGCCTGAAGACTTCTCCCATTGAACATTCTGAATTAGGGATCAAAACATTCCATGTTCCCTCGCCTCATCTTCCCATACCCAATAAACTTAAAATGGAAAACACTGAGTATGTAAGGAGTGTACATGGCATAACCCAGAGGCACACTGTGCTCATCAAATGCTGTTTTACAAACGTTCATTTACATATATGTGTATATATATGTGTGTGCACGTGTGTTTGTATACACAAACATATTTATCCCCATGCAATTTTCTAAAACAACTATTGTCATACCATAGAGAGCATGCTTTTGTCCAGATTTACTGTGCAAGAGGCACAACTGCAGGGAAAACCCACTAGTTTGACCTTAATGTTACCATTGATAAGTAAAGGTTATTAGCATTTATAGACTTTAAACATACTTAAGTGTATGGTTTTAGTTTTCTGGAAAAAATAAAAATCTGAGGTCACTTACAGGGAAAAGGTCTCAGACTCCATGGAACAGAATCTGACAAATGGGCACAACCTGAGGGTAAAAAAAAAAAAAAAAAGAAAAAAAAAATCAATCAGTAAAATTTCAGTGCATTGCAAGCAGCAGCAGCATTTTAAACCACCAGAAAACTTGGCCCCAAATTCTCCATAGAAGGTATATAAATAATTATGGTAAAACTGTTCTTAGTCCCAGGACTTTTCTGTGACCACACAAGGATCTTCCACCCTTCCTCTCCACATAATAAGCACGTCCTTTTTCTTTAACTGTGAACAATGACAATTTCTCCATTATCAAAGAACCCAGGGGAGAAAAATCGTCTTGTCTTTGCATAAAACACCACTCGTTTTTATGCTTTATATAAAATAATAATGAATGTGGAAGGATCGCTAAGTTCCAAATCAATCACAGTCTTTTGATGTTATTATTAACTGCACATACTCCATTCTTGTGGTTTATGGTATCATCAGAACCCCTCAATTGATTTATACCCTGGTGATCTAGTTGTCTCTATTCATTATCCCATATTTAATTAATATATGCCTCAGAAGGAGTTGTCAAAAGACAAAGTTAATTATAGCAGAAAAAAAAAATCTAGTTGAAATCACGTCATATTTTAGTTTAGTGACAGCTCCCACAAAAGATCATTTTAACTGCTTTTGTATTTTTTCTGCTTCTCTGAATAAATACTATTGTATTTTCCCATTCAAGTAATACAGAAGACTTGTGTCTGCTATTTACAAGGCACTTTAGACCGCCAAAAGGTTTCTTACATAATTAATCTTTTACTAAATATTTGCAATTTTTGAGCTACGCTTAAAAACCTGATCCTGAAGAATGGAGAATTTGGCAACAGATTATTAATCTTATTCATCAGGCTCAAATAGCACCCTTTAAGAGGGGAAAGCAAGTATTATGCAACCTGTAGGTAAATACATCAGAATTTTTATTCAAAATTATTCCAGCTGTGTGGGGAACCTTTTTTGAGACACTTTCACTGTGTTCAAACAAATGACTCCTTCTGGAGGAATGTTTGCAGAAACAGTACATTTTAAGTTCACATTGGAAAATATTGATATAAAATGAACATTTTAAGTCTAAAGTATAAATATTCACTGTGGGAACTTGATTCAAAGCTTTACACTCATCCAGTCAGAGGTGTGAGGCTCACATATCCAAAGAAAGCTATCTTGCTTGTCTTGACTTAGGTATATATAAAATTATATCTGTCAGAGCCCACTTAATATTGATTTTAAGACACATCTGCGGAATTCTAGTGAATTATTTTGAATTATTGATATATTGAGAAAATCCTATCTGTTCCTAGGTATAACTTATTAAAAGAAATAAAAAAACATTAGTCTTCGTAAGCTGGGGATGAATGCTGCTATGTACGTAGCACTTGCACTCTTTACATTACATGTGCTGACGCAAGGAACCTATTAAGCTGACATTTTTAATACTTGTTGTTTAGGATTCTTTTCTCATATATCTGTGTTCACTTTGCTACTGACCTTTTACTCTAGGTCTAATAGTAAAATCTCAGAGGGATGGCAAAGTTAGAAATACAAAACATGTCAAAAACTATTCCACCCATTAAAAATGCCCTTACTGCATATGCTCATACCTTCCATTACACAGAATCTTACTGTATACAGCACCCACCTAGATTCCTTTGTAGAAATCCCTTTACTGGACTTCACCAGACAGCTGATGTCCCTTTACTACAAAGATTCCCAGACATTTTAGGCTAACGATTGCTGTCACGCCCCAAATTTTCTCCACCGCCAGCGCTGCTGCTTAGAAATCTGTGATGATATAAATGTTATTCCAGGTTACAGGTCTGCAGACCTGTCACAGACCACTTATCATGACCTCATGGACTGCAGACTACCGTTTGGGAACCAGGGCTTTGAAACTCAACTTCCAGCTGTGTGTGTTTACATAGGGTCCACCAACTCTATATGGGAGACACCTATGGAATAAATGGCATTGCTGCAAAGCATTTGAGGACACCCACATTGAGGTACAACTCTGCTCTTGATTACAGCACTGTATGTATAAAACCACTATAACACATGTATTTTCTTTCCTGAAATCTTTCGGGAGGGGGGGCGTGTCAGCAGCAGATTCTTAAACAAAGTGGAATTTCAGACTTCAGTTTTTTCCCCATTAGATTTGACTACAATGTTTCTGGCTGCCATTCTGCAACGCTGCCACTCTGGGGTCATCGAATTCTTCCCTTGGAGTCCCAAAATTTTCAAAACTCTTCTGAACACTGTTTCCGATTTGGAACCTGTAACATTAGCATCCACGACAGTCATAGTGCACTGGAATGTGAAATTGAAAAACATCTGTGTCTGTGGGCGATAGTAACAATTA
>WAAD01013702.1:379555-430240 GCA_013389945.1 Fregata magnificens
GAGAGAGACAGAGAGAGTGCCAAATGGATATAAAGGCAAGACGTGGCTCTTGCCAGGATGGTAGGGTTAGTCTTCTAAAACATTAGCTTAAAGGAGCAGGAAAATTTAAGCCGGAAATGTAATGGTCGTAATTTACAAGCGAGTTTCTATTCTAACTCCTAGAGTAAAGCTGATTAATGTCTGCTTTTGGCAGTATGCTCAAGGGAGAGAAGTGTGCAGAAAGAGAAGTGTGAGTTTAAAGTGCTCTATGTTGCTCATGTGTCGTGGGTTGATTGCAACCATCGGGCTGTTCAGGTAGCACCTTGCTCTGGCAAGCACCAACAAGTCAAGGACGACTTAGGAACCGAGGTGCCTTTCACATGAGCAAAGATAACACACCCCAGATTTAAGAGTATTTAGATACTTACATGGATAAAAGACATTTTTCCTTGGTAAAGAAGTGACTGAAACAAAGAATGGACCACATCTGCACCTTTTGGAACTGGACCTGGCCTGTACAGGCTCCACGGCCCAAAGGCAGTAGAGAGCTGTGGTGAGTCCAATTCACACTTTGGAGCTATTACTAATGTTCCTGATTTATTTTAGGGTAAAACAAACAGTGTTTAGAGTAGGATATTACATATGGAAAAGGTTTCAAAATCTCCAAGAACTGAATCTAAATATGTCTACATTAAAATTTTTGGGAAAATTGAGCTGACAATTTCTAAAGCATGTTAGTTCAACAGTAGTAGCAATCTGCACGTGCAAAGTCTTTTGGAACGAGAATTAGAAAGTATCTTATCTTAACCTTTAAGGATAGACTATTTACAAAGGCACATCGGCAGTGAGATACTAGATGAAGCACGGCACCAAAGGAAGAGCTTCCCCACTACAGGAGACTTGGCTCCAGGCAGCCTGGAGCACGCACAGAGCAAGTTTTGTCTTTACCTACTAGGTTTACCTCAGGGTGTCCACAGACTGATTTTACTGATCAGTTTTAGAGTCGTACCTTTACCCACTCAGGGGGGGGGTTTCCATAGCATTTCTGTGGAGACAAGCTTTCCCTGAGGGTTCAAATCCTCCGTGATTTGTGTTTCTCTCTCTCATGATGCACCTTGTTACGACATGAGTGCCCAAAACAGAAATTCAGGCTTGGACCAGGAGTCAGATCTCAAATCCTTCAGAAAGTTAAGTGATACCAAAATATGTGTTGCTGAGTCTAGAACAGCTCTAATTTCAATAAAACAACCATAACAAGTAGATGGACTTCTATTACACTACGTAATTCTGAAAGTACAGCTTGCTCTAAGAAAAATACCTCCTCCTCTCTTCTGAGAGTCTCTAAAAAAATGCCAAACGCACAGTAAGAGATAAATTCCCAGTCTAGTGCCTTTATCTGAGAAGGCAATTAATTATGGTCTAAAAGAAAAACTACTTTCCCTTAAGCGAGAGGCAGGGCTCTCAGGATCTGAGGGGTGGTGAGCGACTTCAATGAGGAACAAGCAGGCTTGTGATAAATTGTCACCTAAAATGTCTGGGTTTAGCTTCATTCTTCTGTTTCCTATGCAGTAGGAGGACTGACTCAAGACCCACATCTAGGATGAAGGAGGCTTGAGCAGATCTCTAATGGATCCTACATTTTTTACTGTTTGCTGCGGAAAAGAAAAAACTTGCGACGCTATGAGACCTATCCCCAACACGGGAACAAACAAAATCATTTTGATGGTTTGCATAAATTCTTTCAATCCCACTGCTGATTCATTGGAAAGGACAGGTTCAGCTCTTGGGTCCTGACTGACCTCACTTGAATTATGAGGGGCCTTGCCTAGAAGAAATATTACTGTTGGCAAGATCAGAAAACAGCAACAGTGCCTGCCAGGCCCTCTTGAGACTTCAGCGATCAGCTTAAGTGGCACGCTGAAGGACACAAGACTCAAGAGCAAAGAAAATACTGAAGGGGAATTGCAAGTAACAAATTCTGTAGGGATTCAGAGAGAGACGGTAACAGCTAGCGAGAAATTATCTAAGAAATAAATTTGACTTAAGGAGAAAATACAGATTGACTCATCAGTGTGGAAAGGAAAAGACACCCGATGTTTACTAGACTCCTTTGTTGAGTGAGAAAGATGAGGTTTAAGGAGGCAAAAGAAAACCTTATGAGAAGAAACCAGAGAACAAAAGGAGAGGGAAAGTTGGGAAGGCGAAGTATAAAATTAGAAGAAAAAAAAAATCATGTGAAGGAGAACAACAAAGATAAACTAGCAGAGAAAGCAGGCACCTGATACAGTGAATTCCCAGCAGTCAATGCTCCACCATCTGCAGCCTTACACTCAACTTGTGAAATTCCATCTAGGGAACACTGATTAAGATCCCTCCCTGTTTCCACAAGAAATCTGAACTTTCCTGGATTCAGCCTATGCGCAGAAATAGCAACCTTTGGGTCCTGCTGCAGCTGAGAAAGCACAGTAATACAGAGAAAGTACACACTTTGCTTTTTCATAGAGATTTTACTTTCATCTGATCTTGGACTGCATTCCTTAATCTTAAAAAATGTGGGGTTTGGCTTATGAATATGCAGCTCTTTATGAACAGAAAGAGTCCACAGGCTGTGCATGACTAGCTTTAAAAAAAAATATGAAAAAAAGAAGAAAAAAATGCAAACTCTTCCTCTTTTATTTTTTCAGTCAGAGAGGCTGGGAAAAAACAACCCAGAAACTTGAACAAACAAAAAAGTCTGCTAAATCTCATATACTTAACTCCGAGAATGAAAATAAAGCAACCTTTATTTTGTGTGCTATGGAGCTGCCTGGAGGCTTATATCAAACTATTTTAAGTTATAAGGTAAAAATTGGGTTTCGCAAGCACTAAGAACGGACTCAAGACCCATTCAGTACTGCACTTAGGTCTGACAGCTACAAGTAGCAGGCTCCCCAGGAAACTGCATAAGATCAAGATGGACCATTTGTTCTCCTGGGTGTTATCCCCAGCTTTCAGCAATGAATGTTTCAGGGATCTCGTGCGCCAGAGGCTGCCTCTTCCACATCACTTGTAATGTCCAGTCCTCCTCAACAGTGTAATTGTGCTTTTGATGAACTAACAGTTTCGAGCAGCTCTAGAGAGCTGCCCTTAACTTAATGCTATCCCTACCCCTTCACACTACCACACATCTCGGGAGAAGGGCATGAAGATAGATGTTTGCCAGTGCTACTGGCAATAGCCCAGGCAGAAGAGCATCATGTGAAGGGCTCATGGAGAGGTTGGCCTTCCTTGGCAATAACCCACCTTGAGCTCTCCAGCTTTTCCCAGCAGCTCTCAGGGTATTTGCCTTTCTAGGGGGCCAGGTCTCTTGTGCATTCAGAGGAGAGACAGAACTCCTCCACGTGACTCCTTTGAGTCTCAAGAGGGGAAATTGGCTGAGGTGTTCAAGTAGGTGAACCCTTTTCTGGAAGTTAGCAATACAAGCATGATTTGGCTTTCAATTTAAAAATGTTTCAACTCAAATGGTAAGCCACAAGGCTTTTAAAATTTGGCTCTTTTTTAAGCTGTACAATTACCCTTCCCAAGAAATGTTAGGACAAGACAATTAACCATGTTATTGATTTTCTAAAATAGCAATCTTACTGTGACTTCATCAGGAAATCTGCTGATGCCGGGCCATAACAGCACTCACTGGCCACACCAAGCCGTCTTTTCCAACTGAGAAGGTCTCTCTCACCTTGAAGATGCCTGAGTTTCACCATGACACAGGCTGAATACTTCGAGGGATTCATGAAGAGCTTTTAACTATCATTTATTATCTGAGGCCCAGAAACCCCAATGGAAGCTCATGGTCATAATACAGATCTGCACAGCGTTATCCAACATCCCCACGCCAATTCACTATAACAGAGTAAAAATGTGCAGGGAAGCGCCAGTCTCATAAGCTGCAGCACATCCTAGCAGCCTGGGTATGTCCCCATGGTCTCCAGGGAACCTGCATCTGAGTCACTCAGCCAGGATGAAACTGAACCTCTGTGTCCTCCCATCCGAGGTCAATCATGCATTGGATTTAACTCACCAGGCTCCACAAAAAAGCGCAACTGTATTTCCCTTTTGCTGGGCAGATGTACCATTGTAATTAGGAACAGTGTGTCAGCTTCAGCCAGAGGAGTTACCCATAGGCAAAAAAGAATAGGGAAACCCTGGCAGATAAGTACTCTGTTAGCCACTTGACAGGTGAGGTGATGAGGAGATTACAGATGATCTGCTTAAAGTCATGTGAGACTGCAACCAACCTGGAAACTGTCCTCAGATCTGCAGTCACACTCATCCATCAAGCACTCCTTCATACTCATCTTTCTTCTTGGTACATGGTGAGATGCACTACCATCCAGCAGTTTCTCAGCAGCAAAGCCCATGTGCACTGAAAGAAGCAATTTAAGGAGAGCTGAGGGTCTTCTGTTAATTTAGCAAACCACCATTTTTTCTATCTTACCAAAGTCACTGCAAGGAGAGAATCTGCAGTGAGAAGGAATGGCATGTTTCTGCGATGTCAACTCTCAGCACCCATTCATTCACTTTCTAGCAATAACAAAAAATACGAGGTGTTCAGATTTGGAGCCAAGGAGAGAGCAAATTAAATCTTTTCTCATATTCTTTCCATAGAACTGAACACCTTTTTTTTTTTTTTTAATATGATTATTTACTATAACTTTACTTCATTAGTGTTAAAGACATTATTTCATATTAGATGTTGTGGGTCTTTTAAAATGGAAGACACTGGGAAAAAAAATAGAGAGTTGCTTTATCAAACACATTAAACTCTATCTCTAGCTGATTTTAAAAAATTGTGAAGCACAAATTATCCGGAGCTTAGCACTCAGTGTCTCTTCCTTGGCCTATAAAGTCAACAGTTATGGTGTTAAAGTTTAATCAATCCCATAAAATGTTACTCAGAAAGTGACCCTGGTGTTATGGCTGAAGTACATCTCCTACATTAAAAAGCACTTTCGTGGAAGCCAGAGCAGTGTTATTGAAAGAGAGAGCTAATAGGTATCTAGATGAGGCTATGAAAGAGAGGTGGAAGTAAAGGAGAGCATTGGGAAAGGCAGTGGAAGGAGGAAAGTAAGAGGAGTGGGAGGAGAAAATCCCTTTTTTCCAAGTGGTTCCCCACAGAGCTAAATGTAAATACTTGAATGTTCAGGTTGGAAGGATAAAAAGCTCTTTTGACAGTTAATCAAAAGCAGAGTTCTTCATGAATTTCATAGTAAAGCTAGACGCAATTTTCACAGTCCACAGGGGAAGACTACAGCAAACAGGACTGATGGTAACATCACTGTAGACAGATGACAGGGCATGACTGATTCCTGCAAGGAATAGGTTTTTGGATACTGTTAAGATGAGGTTAATTAACCTACAACTTCGTCAGAACATTATATTTGTTGGCAAAAAAATAAAGCCAGATCACTAATTATGGTCCATGAACATTCTTTTTGATCATTATCATCCTGACTATTGATTCCTCTCCTAACATCCAGCTATCTTCCACTACAACATGCAAGTGCTAGATAGGATATACTAATCACATATACTATGCACCTTAAGCAAAGGAAAAAAATATTGTAAGAATCACTATTGCAAAATTCATATAGAAAACAACCCTGGACAGCTCCCTCAGCCTGTCGGGCCCTCCAAGACAGACCCGTCAGCAGCCAGCCTGCCTTCCACGTCTGTTGTCCTCCAGAATCTGTTACAGCATCCAAAAGGAAACATTCTCCAAACTAATTTGAGTTACATCTCAAATAACCATACGTTCATTATCAAGTGAAAAAATATACAAAGAAGCAGATACCTGCAATGACTCAAATTTAAGATAAGCATTGACTCTGAGGGCTTTGCAGATTAGACCGCATGTCAGAAACAAGAGCACAACCTAAAAGAGTAAATTACGGCAAGTTATTCAATTCCTACATGTTTGCAGTTCTGCACAAGCTAATCTGTAAAGGCTATTATATGCTAGAACTCAGCTGAACAAACTTGAATGTACAAAGGCATCAGAATGTATCATCCAAGCTCATACCAAATTATATCAATCTGAATTTCACTTTGAACCTTTCAGTTCACACAATTTGGAATTCCTCCAAGTTTTTGTAGTGTTCAGAGCTGAGGTTTTGACTAGTTTAATCTTGAAATGTATGGCAATGCAAAAATATTTTAATAAATGTAATCCTTTAATCAGAAGGGAAGTCGTAGTAAGAATTCAGTTGTTACTTCTAAGCAGTACTCACAACTCAAACACTGAGGCATTCTGTACAGTTTTTATACCTAACTATGCCAAAACTTGTCTTTGACATACCTATTCTGACTGCAAGGCAAAGGTATTGAATAAAAAGATGAGAAAATCCACCTTATTAACTCAAAGACTTTGAATTGTTCAGGTGAATTTTCAAACATGCAGAAGTTGACATCAACGGAACACAACTTCCTAAGTCCTCAACTTGCTAACGGGTCCAGATCTCCAGAATGACCCAAGCTGCAAGCGCAAAAGATCGATTAATTTATTGTATCCATCTTCCAGTGTGCTGGGGCAGTTTACATGCTTTTTTACCCCCCAGGCTATCTTTAAACAGCTTTAACCACAGGTTTTCCTCCCTGCCAAGAGACTACTGGAAAGCCATGGCTGCCACCACCAAAGTTTTCCTTCAATATTTAAACTAAACATTTTGTCCTCCTTTTCATCTTGCTATTCTAAATTTTTATGTCCTATATACAATAAATAATTCTTTTCCTTTTTAAAATTTTTTTCCTGATGAAAAATATTTGTAGACCATGATTTCTTGCTCAAAATGGAGAGGTTTGTAAGGCAAACAGTAAATCATTCATCTTCCTGCCATGTCTCAGAATAACAAAAATCAAAGTGAAGTTCTCTTTAAATAATTTCACACCAAAAGAAAGCTCTTTATCATCATCTCAACTAGGAACATATTGCTAGTGAACACACATACAATCTCCAGTGGAAGGGAGGTCTGGTATTTAGCAGAGATGCAGTGAATTATGAATAAATATAAGTATGCCTTCACTACAAAATTTAGATACAAATTAGTGTTTGAATCTCCCCAGCACAGAGGGAGGGTTGCTATTTCAGTATTCTTCTGACCAGTCTATTCAAATTATGAGCTAAAAAGGGCTTCTTTTTTTTGTTCCCTTAAATAACTTATTAGTTAAAAGGATGTGAATTAACTTAGAATGAATGTTCAATTCATATAGTAGAATCGCCATCATCATTATTACAGGAAGCTCTAATCATTATGCAGCCACTAATATAAGACATTCTGCTAGCTTGCCTTTAATGAACATGACTCACATTTCACTTTAATGATTCCTACACCCGTGTCTCCTCTGTGCCTTCTCCTTCTACCCAGCCATGGGGGAAGGGTGGCCTACATAGCTTTTTAAAGATGAAAGGCTACCTTTTTAGAAGGGAGTCACTTCCAGTACCTCTATTTTATAGGAGCTCACACTGGAGAAATCTGAAGTCCAGAAAGTACTCAGAGCCATCTCCTTTCAAGGAGACACTGTCTCCCATAACATCCTCACAGACAAGCTTAGGAAGCGTGGGTTAGATGAGGGGACAGTGAGGTGGATTGAGAACTGGCTGAACGGCAGAGCTCAGAGGGTCGTGATCAACGGCGCAGAGTCTGCTTGGAGGCCCCTAACTAGCGGTGCTCCCCATGGGTCTGTACTGGGTCCGGTCCCGTTCAATATATTCATCAGTGACCTGGACGAAGGGATAGAGTGTA
Organism: Fregata magnificens; assembly: GCA_013389945.1. Lineage (NCBI taxonomy): Eukaryota > Metazoa > Chordata > Aves > Suliformes > Fregatidae > Fregata > Fregata magnificens. Next base: position 387,313 of record WAAD01013702.1, read on the forward strand.
CCCTCAGCAAGTTTGCCGACGATACCAAACTGGGAGGAGTGGCTGATACACCAGAAGGCTGCGCTGCCATCCAGCGAGACCTGGACAGGCTGGAGAGCTGGGCCGAGGGGAAACAAGTGAAATTCAACAAGAGCAAGCGTAAGGTCCTGCACCTGGGCAGGAACAACCCCACGCACCAGTATAGGTGGGGGTTGACCTGCTGGAAAGTAGCTCTGCTGAGAAGGACCTGGGAGTGCTGGTGGACAGCAGGCTGATCATGAGCCAGCACTGTGCCGTTGGCCAAGAAGGCCAACAGGATCCTGGGGTGCATAAAAAGGAGTGTGGCCAGCAGGTCGAGGGAGGTTATCCTCCCCCTCTACTCCGCCCTAGTGAGGCCACATCTGGAGTACTGCGTCCAGTTCTGGGCTCCCCAGTTCAAGAAGGACAGGGAACTGCTGGAGCAAGTCCAGCAGAGAGCCACAAAGATGATCAGGGGACTGGAGCACCTCTCTTGTGAGGAAAGGCTGAGAGACCTGGGTTTGTTTAGCCTGGAGAAGAGAAGACTGAGGGGGGATCTTATCAATGCTTACAAATATCTGAAGGGTGGGTGTCAAGAGGATGGGGCCACACTCTTCTCAGTGGTGCCCAACAACGGGACAAGGGGCAATGGGCACAAATTGGAACACAGGAAGTTCCACCTGAACATGAGAAAAAACTTCTTTCCTGTGAGGGTGACAGAGCACTGGAACAGGGTGCCCAGAGAGGTTGTGGAGTCTCCTTCTCTGGAAATATTCAAAACCCACCTGGACGTAGTCCTGTGCCCCCTGCTGTAGGTGAACCTGCTCAAGCAGGGGGGGCTGGACAAGATGATCTCCAGAGATGCCTTCCAACCCCAACCATTCTGTGATTCTGTGAGTCTCCAACTGGGCCACCCAAAATGGCGGCACACCGAAGGAGTGATCTCCTCAAGGGGGCTGAACAAGGGGGCAGCATTTCCTCCAGAAAAGTCACCTTCTCATCTTGCTCAGTCAACTCACTAGTTTCTAAGGAGAATGCAGCAGCTTAAGCAGAGCAGAGCTCACAGGCAAGGGGCTTGCAGAGGTGGCAATCCAGAGATGCAAGTGCATTGCATTAAGGACACACAGCCCAAAGAGCCTGTGGGAATATTCCAAAAAGAAGCCCAGCACCTCACACCCTCCTTTCTCACCCAAATCTAGCCTCACTGTAAAAATCAGGTATTGAGATACTGAAGCTTCAGATGACTAAAACAGCCCATGTGGTCCGCTTACCTCCACTTCCTAGGGTCTTAAATATCTTCACAGCATAGACCATTTCTCAAAAAATCCACCTCAATCAATCAGGTCAGAGTCAGAAATATCTCTGTGGCAACCATAAACTATTGTTTCAAAAGCATTACTAATAACAGCCAGGGATAAGCACAAAGTTCTTCATGTGTCCACTACATAGAAAACCAACCGCGTTCATGGAATGAGGGATAAATAGAACTGTTAATTTGCGCAGGACTTCCATTACATTCCTTAAACTTTTGTTGCCAGTAACTACACAATTGAACTGCAGAATTAATTTCACTACAAAGCCCATCACTTAAACAGAATCCTACTCCTATTAAACTGACTGCTAGAGCCAATTCTATGCCAGGTGTTATCACAGCCTTCCCAAAGGATAAGACTTTAATAGTCTGACGCAGTCAGGTTCTGGCATTATGGGTGGTGGTCACAGGTGTAAAGAAATTACTTCTTTACACACCAAGAAATTCTCTATTGCACTCCTCAGTCAAATAAACTAAAACATTTTACAGCATTCCTGGGAAACAGATAAAGGAAAAGCAAAGAAGACTTTACAGAAGTTCCCTCATATCCATCCCATCCATGTGTGATGTCTGGCATGTAACCACAAAGCACCCAGCCACCTGAGGCCAGGGCTGAACAATACTACAGCCACTTAAAACACTGACGTTAGTCTAGGGGGGAACCAAGTCATTACTAAAACTCGTTGAAAAGTTTAACATTACAGTTTGCTTCCCTTTATTCGGTAGTCTTTAGTTTTTTCTTTTCTTTTACACACACAAACTCATTTTCTCCCATCATTAAATTTAGATAGGATGGCAAAGTTAAATCTCACTAACTTTCTTAAATTACTTTAATAATCCAGAACCTGTTTAATGTCCAGTCTTACAGGCAGCACCATATAGGAATGAGCTTTGGTCCACTTCTGACTTAGAGGCTCAAAAACATAACTGTCATTCAAATGCCCCGGGGTGGTCCTAGCAAGGGACAAGGATGGGGCACAGAGTGCAGTTCCCATGTCAAGAGACTTGACTGCAAGCAGGGGATGCATAACATTTTAGGAACAGCACAGGGAGTAAAAGGGGTCTCTGATCCTGCACTAAAGCAACAAGGAACCCCCTCCTAATTATCCAAGAAAGACAAGAGACTGCCCTTTCCCTACATTCTTTGGCTACTGCTATACGTGACATTTGTGCCCATGCTTAGCTCCCCAGTTTCATTTGTTATCTGTTTACAGCACATCCCTTTATGCCCAGTGCTCTTAAGAGATGCAGCACTTTCTTCCATTTCGGTTTTGGAGGACCATAGCTATTATTTCACGCATTCAGCTCTTCTGCAGTTGCTTTCTATTACTTCTTAAAACTATACAACAACCTTTTCTCACTCTTTGGTCTACAGCACACAAGGATTTGCGGGATCACAGCTGAACTATTCCTCAAAATGCTACACATCTCATGCCCAAAATTCGTCTGTGGTATAGTTCAGCAGCTCAATCCATCATCACTGAATCTGGCCTAACATGTTCGAATAGTTTTGGAACAGGAATGGAACAACAAAGTCAGCTAAAACAACATTGCTTGTATAAAAAGTTGACCAAAGCTTTTAGTGATCCCAGAAAAAAAATGTTTTCCTTTTTAGTTTTGATGATAACAAAATTAAGATCCTCTCCCCAGTACTCACTCATTGCTGTCATGCTGCTTTACATCTATTACAACCAAGAATAAAAGCAGAACTGCTTACTACCATTGGAAAGACTGTTTTTTATGTTGACTGGCAGAAGGAAAAAACGGTTAACCCAGAAGAAAATGCAGTACAAGTTTGGAAGCCTGCAAAACCATCCCAAGGCACCCAGGCATTGCCCACACAAAGTCCCTGAGTCTTTTGGGCCAAATTCACACATTTCAGCTGGTGCTGAATAGTATCTTCCTCAAGTGGCTGCACAAGTGACTGTGAGCCCATGAGTTATACTCTGATCCTCACAGGATTGTTCAAGTTTGCAATTATCCCAAAATGTATTCTTGTCAACAACACACAATTTTCAATACATCACTTGCTTTTCAAGTCAAATTAACACTTCACAGCCCAATTCTGCTTCCTAGACAACTCTATCCTAATTGAGACTTCCGTGATTTTATTTCAAGAGAGAGCAAGAGCTTTCATTTGTGATGTTAGCTGCAGGGACAGATAGATAATGAACTGCGTAGGTTTCTTCAAACAAAATATCATGTCCCCTGAATGCAGGTACCTGACAAAAGACATTAGACGACAGGAGCTGGGACTGTGCTTAAGCTCAGACATGTATTGTTAAATGTGACATGCTCAATTTATCATTAGTTATGAAGTGAAAACGGATGAATACACATTCAATTTAGTTCAGCTGCTTTCTTCATTTATCACACTCTTTCATCATCCATCATTCTTCCCCGCCACCCTTTTGATTTGAACAAATAACACACTTTCATAAGTTTAATCTAATTAATCATAATTGTAAGGTAATGTTCCCTTAATGAAGCGTATATTGGGCTTTATAAAGTTTGTTGCAATTTTAATAAAATCTGTTCCAGATAAAATCTACAAATGTTTTCAATGGAGCCAAAACCAGCCTTATCTCTCTCCCACTCATTACTAAGGTTGATGATGATGTATCAGTACAAAGAGCTGCTGAAGCATATTGTTCTTTTATAGAACCACTGTTTCAATAAATTGGAAAGCGTTCATCATTTTATGAGACAAGACATGCAGTTAAAAAAGTTAATTGAAGTAGAAACAAATTAGAAAACCAACCTAAAAGATTTTTCACGCATTATTGCTATGAAATATACAATTCTCACTATCTTCAAAGGGCATCTCGCATGCCAAAGATGGTATAAAGAAGAAGTTTCTCCTTAGCAGCAGAAGTGGTGTACAGAGCTACTAAGTTTTGTTGCAGTTTTCCAACTGCAGTTAACCCAGAAGAGAGCCACTTTCTATCTACGTCAGTGAACATGTATCTTCATGCATCAGACCAAGTCAAGAAATCTCCATTCTTCTCAGGACAACTCGGCTTTGTTCACTGAAATTTTTCAAGTCATTATGACCCCAGATTTCATCCCTCCCCACCACTGCCTATGCTAGACAAAATTGCTTACCTTCTCTTGCTGGGATTTTCAAAGGTTCATAAAACATTTTGGAGCATCTGGCTGGAAAGTGCTGTGGAGATCAATATTACTTATGATGATTATTAAAGAGCAATTTTATTTGATCATTATTAGCATATATGGACTCTTCATACCAGACTAACGTAACCTCCATTTGCTGACACCATACATACTCATTTGTATCTGTTTCCACTCTTATATTGGCAATTATTTCTAAGTTGCAAAAGTAGAAACAGCACATTAGAAAATTGACTTATTTTCCCACCAACAGGGTTTCACATCTCTGGGCCACTACTGACAGATGTCTGTCCTTTTCAAAATCTGGTTGAAAGCCGTACTTCTTTGCTCCAGGGATTTTTGCCCAAGTCAGTACCCTGGTCATAAAGATTGCTGCAGAAGTATTGGCAAGTTCATACTCCGCCCATCCAACCATTTATCCACAGTGTAATGTCCATATTTTCATTTTCAAGTGCTGTTTTACTAGCTTTATTTCAGGTTTTTTCCAAACTAGTGAGAAATGTCAGCAAGAGGAACAATTCTAACCATTATATGCTACTACTACCACCACCTCCATTGAGATGAAGGTTCACCTGGCAAGATGACAGGTGGACAGCCCAGAAAGCATCTATTCCAGCATCTTATTCTGATGCGAGTCATTATAGGATCCTTTCTCCTTTCATCAGGAAGGAAGAAAGACTATGTAGTCCTACAGCTTGTTCCCTGGTTTACGTTGAGGAGTTGCAGAGGTTTTTCCTTCCACTTTGTGAAATGAATGCGTGATGGTTTCCGGCAGACCATTAGACAAAATATGATTGTGACTTTCCCTTGTTACACACAAGATTAGAGCTGCACAGCTGCCAGTGCTCCCTTTAGACCTGGCAATTTATTTTACATACCACACAAACAGTGGCGGAAAATAGGGATTTACTGGTTACAAACAAAGACAAAGGCAACACTAACAGGAACTAACTTCATGTCTAACACGGACTTACTGTAGCCGATTGCCTCTTTTAACAGCCACTTATTTCTGTAACTCACCCCTTGAAACACAAGAGTACAGGGCTTAATAATCCACCAAGGACACAGAACGCCTAAGCAGTAATGCCAGGAAGAGGAAATAACACAACAGCGGTAACAAGCCCTTGTAGCTGGAGCTCGCTGCAATAAATTCATTTGTAAAGGAGCAGATACCCAGTAGAGATACCTGGGTCAGCCTCTTTCTAGATAGAGGCTGGTACAGCGATATTATGTGAGAGAGAAACTTCAGGCATACAACATAGTTCTGCATTCTTCTGAAAAGAGAAAAATTGAGGTGTCAGCTGGTAAGGGAGAAAGATGCAATCCAGGCTCTTCTCTCCAGACAGGGGAAGTTTACACATCTTCCCAGCTGGAAGCATTCAGGCTGTGGTTCCCTTTCCCAGCTCTTCCCCTTACTCCCATTTTACCCACAACAATTACATGGGCCAGTGAGGTGGCACTTTCTGTTCCTTGTCCTGTGCCCCTTTACTTTTTTTTTTTTAATTTTTGACTCAGAATGAGTATATCCTCTAAGGCTAAGTTGCTACAGCAGCCAGTGCAGCCAAAGCACTGCTACCAATTAAGTTAAGTACAAAGTATGAGATCAATTAATCATTCGTTATCTTTACAATGCAATAGCTGAAGCTCCAGGGTAGACAGTCCAATAATACTTACAACCCCCAAGGTGCTCGTCTTCTCTTAAGCTGATCATTCATTATCCAGAGTATATCAGCATAGAAAATTCTTCATTTTTCAAGGTAATCAGTCTAGTAGAAATGACATGTTTTTTAAGCTCTGGTCCACCTTAGACACATGAAGTTTAAGAGGCCTGTAAACACGTGTTTAATCTTAAACTGGTTTAAGGCCTCATCTTGCTTTCAATGAAAGCAAAGGGAAAACTCTTACCGACCACTTGGAATTCAGGTTCATTGCACAATACTAACAAAACCAGGTAACCTTTACAAACGCACTGGTCTGTCCTAAGCACTACCTCTGTCCCAAGGCAGAAATATATAAGAATCCAATCCAAGAGGTGCATATGCAGTGAAGAAAGCTGCCTTCAGTAAACTGAATGTATGCAGGAAGTGCCTTCAGGTTTCTGGTGTATGAAAGCTAGAAAGCACATGTGCAAAATATCCCAGGTCCTGCCTTCCTTGCTCTGAAATGACCTGCAACCTCTGATGCAGAACAAATAGCAAAATAGCAGCACAAATCACAGAAATCCCAGGAGGTATACACATAACTTAATTCCCTACTAGAAAACATTCAGACACAAAGTGATGCTAATTATCTTGTGGTATGGTGCACCCATTCACTTTTTTAACAAAAAGGTACTTTACGATGAACCATCTCAACTTTACAGAGGAGGAAAAAAGGTAATGCAATGCATCTCTGCTCCTTAAAACAGGTCAGTAACAAAGAGAAAAGAAAAAACAACTCTATAGAAATGGCAAAGTCTGTGACCTTAAGCTCTCAAAACAGGACCATCCAGAGTAACATAGAGCATTATTTAGAGAAAGGTCACTGCCAAAAAGAGAACAACTTAGATGATGTAATAGGAGTGTCCAATTCAAAGGAACATGCTGGTCAGCACAGACTTTGATTTACCACCGTAAGACCACACAGCTGACTCCTTCTACTTCCTTTTGGCCCCGAAACCTCCTTTCCTTCAGACTCCAACCTCCAAGGCCTCCCACATAACCTCGTATCCCAGTCAAAGCACAGTTCCTAACATGGAAGTTGCTGCACGGGCTACCAAACAGCCAGAGGGTCTGGGACCCTTCATGCCAGGGCAAGGCAGACATTGGGGTGAGGGTGTGTGTGTGTACACGTAGTCCATAAGCACCACCTGTGGTAAAAGACAATTTAACCAAAAAGTGAGGCAGCAAGCAAGGAAACAAGAGCATTTTCAGTGCTGGGGAGCATAGACAACTCACAGATCTGCGGGAGCAGTAGGGCTTGGGGAAGGGGTTGTACACACTATCCAGAGATGGCTACTCACCTAAGCAGTATACAAGAGAGCTTACACAGCCAACTAAGTGCCCTGGGTCCTATGCAGCTATTACCTAGCTGTGATTTTGCCATAGCTTTGGAAACTTTTCAGATATAGGATGGCATTCAAAGTCCACTCAGACATCAAAGAACCTTGCCTCCAGTCCTTTCCCTCTCTCTGTGGCAGCTACTTCCATACAGTAGGAGTAAAGAAGTTTGCTCACATCCGGGAAATGTAAATGAGTAGGAATGATATTGCCCAAACTGCTAAAGAAATCTGGTCCAACTTTCCTAAATAAGAGATCTCCCATGCAAAAAAACCATGTTTCTTCTTCCAAAAATACAACAAAACCTCAGAATCTACATTTTTTCTATCTTGTCATAATTTTTTGAAGGAAACTGATGAGTGGGAAGAAAATTTTTCTGTGTATTGAAGTGTTTCTCCTCCTGCTTTTCCTTGGAAACAAAAGGGGAAGAAAGGAGAAACCTTAACACAGTTGAGTTCTAACATGGTATTTTTGCTACAATCCTCCCAAATTCAATTCTCTCTTTCCTGTGAAGCACATAAGAAAAGGAACTTTGCAGTTTTTCCATGGCAGTTTCCATAAGATTTCCACCAGCTCTCATGCAAAGAGGTAGCATTCCCAGAGCAAAATGCATCCCTTTGAACATATCCAAGCTAAGGGTCTAGAGGCACCTTCTCCATCTGAACAACAATACTGCCCATGTGTGCTCGAGACACAATTGTTGCAGCAGTGCTGCTTCTCTTCCAGTACAGCGGGCAGCGAGTGGGCAGGAGTTAGCCCCCACACTTTGACTTCACCTGCCCAGCAGAGACTAGAGCTGCTGGATGGTTCCCCTCAGAGCTAGACTTGGCCCTTTACTCGGAGCCAGTGGCCAAGACAACCTCACCCCCTACTACTTCTTCAGTAATTTTCTCTTCTGGTTTTCCCACCCCTACAAGTCTGCAAAGGACTTGAGGCCACTCAGGGGTTGTGTCCTGCTTATTATTGGCAATTGCGTCCACTTCAGCGCACTCATTGAGTCAGGAGGCTTCATCCGGTGAAGCTGGTGGAAGACCCTTCTACTTAAGAACTAATTTGTTACAAAGAACAATCTCTTGCATTTCGTTGTTGTTTGTCCAGGGAGTTCCTTTGTCATTTACTTGCTTGGTGCAAGGTATTTACTGAGCTCCACATTCCTGCCAGCAGCACAGAAACCACTTGGACTCAATTCATTAGCATTTAACATTATATTCGTAATAAGATCCACCACTTAAAAAGCACTAGCAAACGTTGCCACCATATTATGCTGCAAGCACAAGATAAGAAGAGGAGAAAATGTACTAAACATCATCTTTGTTACATATCTGCCAATGCTAACTTTGCTGTATGTGGCCATTAGAACCTTGCTTTCAACTCTACTGAAACAGCTCATAAAATCTGCCTCTGCTGTACAGCACTGTCTGCTCACACAGTGCTAACGTTTAATTAAATGGATACTTCATAAGAAAAGCACAAGGAAGGACAAGTACCATTCCAGTTTCAGCAAGACCATAACTCACTCACTCGCACACAAACATGTACACTCATAAACTTGAAACAGTGGATAACAGCACACAATCAACACACCCCAGCTCCTGAGCTACGCAGGTGTATTTGTTCAACACCCATACTCAACACAAGAAAGCATTTCATTTGGGCAAGGGCTTGACTTAAAAAAAAAAAAAAAAACCTCATAAAATTCTTAACAGCATGTTACCATTCAAATTTTCTTAAGTAAGCAATTATTTTCTCTTTTGTTTTCCAACTTTTGGTTAAAAAAGGTGTTTTCTTGGAATTGGCATGCATATGGATAAGTAGGGAGCAAGTGCAGGGAGAAAAAGAAGTGGTAATGAAGGGACAGAGAAGGAAACGAGTTGAGCATTTCCTGTGAACTGTCTCCCGTACGTCGGCACTTTATCCCAGCTTTTTTAAAAGGAGAGACACAGTCTAGAGAGAAAATTCAGCAGTGCCTACTTGAAAGGCAAGAGCAAACTTAGACCCTGACAATTACTAAATAAGAACATAATTAATTATTTCTTCAACCGAATAGTCCTGAATCCTACCACAAATCAATCAGCTCTTCTTGCCTAAGAAGCTCTGACTCTATTTTAGCTCAATGAAAACAAAATCAATGAAGGCCAATTACAGCCCATCTCGTTAGGGTATGCAAATAGTGCACCATATAGACGAGCTGCTATCGCTTAGGGCACTGCCGAGGAAGACACTGGGCAGGCAAACGCAAACGTGAGCTGGTGCTGGCCCCTAGCTGCGTGTGCTGTAAAACACCAGCTCCTTTCCAATTTATTTGAAGGGGACGCAAAAGTAGCAGAGACCAAATGTGCCCAATAGCAGCTCTTCATCAGCTTCCTACTCAGAAATTTCAGGTGCAGAAAGCCCACCAATGTGTCTCAGAAAGCAGATTCAAGGTTAGTTACAAGAAACGGTGCATGCAAAGCTACAGAAAACTGAGCGAGCCTACCTTCCTTTCATCATCTTACACCAAGGTGGCGGCACTTTAAGAAGCACGTAATTATATGGCAAGGAAAAGATTTCATCCAACTGCCACCAATTAAACATCTTGCCCTCTCAAACGACAACTGAGAGCTCCGAGTCTCTAGAACAGATTTCTGGCTACCAACGTAAGACAGTAGCACACACGAACTCTGCCAATACTCTAACCTGAGCCTGCTTTTCCCCCCACCAAACCAAAAACAACATCGTAGCATTTCAGGAAGCTTTGTCCTCTTCCCTGTGAAAATTGAAAATGTGAAGGATAAGTTTGCCAAAATTTTCATGCATTCAATGTATGCTCCATAGCTGTCTGGAGACACAACGCTACTGCACGATTAACTGGTTTGAGTTGAACCTTTTTTTCCTGCCAGTGCTCCACAGCTCCGCATACCCCAGCCACACGGGAATATTGACATAGTAGATGGTGACTGTACACACATCTTTGCAGCATGCATGCAGTGGGCATGCACCCACCAGATTGTGAGATCCAATTTCATAAACCTGCAAAAACCTGGCCTTCCTGGGTCCTGTTCATTTGACCAATTTTCCCATAGTTTGCTCACAACAGACAGGATTATTCCTTTCAAGGAATCGCCTGCAGGGACTGAGTTTCCCAGTTCTCTGGCTACAGCCCAAGTACATTTTTGGCCAAAAGCCTCCTGCACAGTGGCTGTCTGCCCACGTAGTGGGACTCTACCTTTGGCTTATAGACAATTTTGATAGATAGCTTCATCTTTCCATTGGCTACCTAAAAATTATGATGTAATACTTACTTTACTGCCACACTTGTCCGCGTTGCCAGGACTTGTGGTAAACTGCATAACAGCAACTACAGAAGGACTTAAAATGAAGTGTGCGACTTTTGCAAAATCAGGGTGCCTCCAATTTTGTTTGTGGTGTTGAAACTCTGGTGTCACAGCATAGCCCAGGCATTTGGGTTCTGTGTGTTTGGGGGTTTGGGGGTTGTGTTTGGGGTTTTTTTTTCTCTTACTGTTATTTTTATGTTAGTCATATTATAGCAAGGCGGTTTTCCGAAGCACCTTGAAAAGGAATATAATTATGTTGTATTTGAAGCATGGAAGACAAACCATTACTGCTTTTAACACTAAATCTTGATACACATACCTAAGAGATGTGAGAAGCCAAATGTGGGGGTTCAGCTGCTCCAAACACAGTTGACCCACACTCCCTTTGCATATTTGCAGGTAACTCTGATTTCTAAGCTAAATCCGTACATTAGCATTTTTGCCATTTAAAAAAAATTCTTCCTGTTTAGATACTGTAGATCTCTAACTTTAAGAACTGAAAGCATTAGAACTGAAACCTTTAAAGCAAGAAAGTGGAGGAAAAAAAATTGTTCATTACTTCAGAAGCAGCTATGTGCAATAAAAAGCATCCTCTTCAGACAGTTTTTAAAACAATGAGCAAACCCTTGTGCAAAGTATGCCCAATAGTATAATAGCCTCCTTGAAAGAGTATCCTTAAGAGTTTGTTTTACCTTTCTGCTAAGAGAATAGTGCGAAATAACCACTCTCATTTCAGGACGCACACACAAATGCACACAATTAGAAGGCTGTCTGAGACGCTGCAGTAAGGGAATTCTGTAAGCTGTAACGAGGTCTGCTAGAATTGTCATCACACGCCCATGAAAAAAATTTCAGGGCTATCAAGGGCATTCTCGAGACAGCACTTCTCCTGTCGTGTCCTGGGATGTATTTCTTCTGCTTTCTCTCTGAGTCATAACCAATTCAAATAGCAATTTTCTTAATGGCCGAGAGTTTTACTCCCTACAGGGTCCATCTTCTTAAAGAACCACAGTGACATATACAAGCAACCTTATTCTTTATCTATTTACTGATATCTCTCTCTCTCTCTTCTCTCTTTTTTTAAGCCTACAGGAAAAGGTGCTCCACAAACAGCCAGAACATAACAGCAGACAAGATGAGGAAGGCTGCCTTGCTGATGGAAAATCCCAAGGACAGCAACAAGTCTGCAACTGGCAGGAGTAACATAACTTGCTGTGAGGAATGCAGCCCTATGTGGAGAGCACTAAAATGCAACACCGTGCAAGCTTCAACAGTGGGCCCATTTACACCGATTCCATCTTTGTCTAATTTCATTTCAGTTGATGATGTAGCAAGGCAAATAAAGCTATCTCAAGCAAAGATTAATCCGGTTTAAGGTCCCAAATTGTTAAGCCACTTCAACTCTGCGAAGCTGGACAGTACAGGTTTAAGTACATAATTTTAGCTTTTTGACAATAGGCCTATACTTGGCTGGCTTCCTAAACTGGATTTCTATGATAAGAGTTTACTATGATTTAGCCAGATCAAACTCAAACTCTATGCAAGAAGCTGGTGTGTATTTCTGCCAGAAGTAACCAAATGGTCTTATTTGCTCCTACAAAGTAAAGCCCAAAGTGAGAGTAGCAGCATACCCAAAGCAGCGCAGTTACCAGTTCCTGGTGCTGCCATCAGCAATGACTCCCACACCCCATGCAGAGCCCATCAGAGAAACAAGGTCTGATTTGCTACATACAGATTTGAATGACCTTAGAGTATGAAAATCCCCATTTCCTTATGTATCTGATCCTCTACAATACTACTTGCACCTTTGTTGTCTTTAAATCATTGGTGCACACAATGGTGGGGTTGGGATTTTGGGGGGGGAGGAGAGGTTTGGTTACTCTAAAGCCTCAAGAGATGCCAGTGCAAATTAGGAATCTGAATGTCATTGGCATAAACCTTGAGGCCACACAGGAAGCATGTGGATCTGTTTTTACCAAATTTCATGCAATTCTTTTATTCTTTTTCAAGAAAATTTACAATTAATCTTGTCCCCAAAACTTGTCTATCTAACGATCTGGAAGAGTTGCTAATGACCCTCAACGGTCCCAATGACCTGTGAATTCTCTTTATCTAGGAATGTGATCAGAACATGAAATAATACAGATTTCCAGAAGCTTTTTGCCAAGCAATCTGGCAAGATGTGAAAATGGAGCCTGGTCATTTTACACCATGCACATGACGGTACTTATGTCAAAGGCGTACTCATTTTTCATGAAACATGGAGAATTCAAAGCAGTAAAACTTATCTACACAGTTCATGGCCTGAGATTTTGCCAATGGATTCTGGTAGTATTTGGGGTTCATAACCACTCTAGGTTGTGTGAAATAGAGATCAATAAGTGGAACCTGAAACATACATACATATACACACACACATATATATATATATATATATAAATGCCAGACACTCACTGCCAATGTCCTGCTGGAAGATGCACTATCTGAACAGAACCTAAAGTGAGGAGCATACGCAGTTTAAAAGGACATGAAATTTATTTGACAGAAATGTAGTTATGCCAGAGGCTGATTATTGTATAAAAATAACAACAGTAATTTAAAGAAAGTAACAGCATGCCTTAATCTTGGCAATTGGAGATGGTACCTGTAGTGGTGATTAAATAAGACAGGCTGGTTAGTACTTGGTCATGAGCACACACGTGCATCTAACCTTAATATTTTCTCTACACTATATAGTTACATGACAGTGATGCCAATCTGGGTAAAAGTTAACTCTCAGTCTTAGCCCTTTTGCCAAACCACTCCAACCCTCTCAGTGTGCTTTAAAAAGCTCTGCAAATACAGCAGTAAACACCCTGTTCAAATAACTTAAGGACCAGAAATCAACATGTCTACGGAAACTGGAAATCCTAGCCCTGAGACAGCACTGATTATCAACTCCCCATGAGTTTTCTTAAAGAGATAAATGAGTGCATGGGATTTCAAGGGAGGACCGGGATGCAAGACAAATACTGCTGCCATCCTCAAGGTTTATTTTGAGCTTCTCTGAAACACAGTAAATCCTGTACTGACTAAAGTGAGAGCACAGGTGAATCCCGACCAGAACACCTTCAAAACTGTGAGGACAACATCTCAAGCTCAAACACAAGCAAAGGTTTTGCCCCTTTGGTGCATGAAGAGGTGGTCATTAGACTGCCCAGCACAGCTCCAAAAGATACTGAGATGAGTATAAACTAAGGATGCAGTCTGGCTTGAGCACTACATTTTCTGAGCAGCAAGTTATTTCAAAAGCCATAAGTGCACTCCCTCCCCAGTCATGTCTTCTTTTTAATTCATGTGTTATCTGTAGTTTCACAGAACTAGTCCAAGCCTGTGCTACTTCTGAACTTACTAAGATTGAAGACTTACATTTGGGCACTACTTTTCTCAAGGTGTCAGGGACAATTTCCAAAGATCTTCTGGCACCTGAAGATTATGATACACGGTTTTTAGGCATGCTAAGATAGCATCTAATACCCACCAGGCACTTAACAACCCTAGAAGCCTGAGCACCCTCCCTCACTCCCCAACCCCTCCCCAAAATCCCAAACAAAATGTTTAACTTTTACCCTAAGCCAGCCCAGCTAAATAAACAGGTGGGTTTGGGACTTTATTTGATCACTGGTTTTTTCCTATCACTAACTTGGGAATTGACTGCCTCCTAAACAAGATTGTTCCTCTCCCTCCCCAACAGGTATCATCATTATCATTGTTGAGCAAGACAGAGAAGAAATTGCTGCTGCTGACAAGAGACCATGCTTCCGAATTACCATCCCTTCCCCTAAGCACAAACCCAGCATTAGGAGTCAAGTGCACAAGTGGAAGTTTGATTACAACTGTTGGAAAGGATTAATCCCTGCCCAGGCAGCCGACTTCTGCATTGCAATAATTAAGTGGAACCATTGCACAAGATGAAGCATGAGGAAGAAAGTTAATAGTGTGCCATGCAAGGGTTGTTTTGTGCTAGAGCTGTCCCCACATGGATTTGCACTGCATCACACTCACTTTATGCAATGCTGTCAAGCATCTGGACTAATCCATTATCCCACGATGAAGTAAGGAGAACACAGGGCCAATCTCATCGTTATTCTATGTAACTAATTGCAGGAGACAGGGACTTGCCATTGTATAGGAATGGAAAGTCTTGGTATGTCTAGCCTAACACCAACACAGGGCCCCAAACCATAGGTGGCAGTGCTCTGGTAAGAATCCCCCTTACCTGAAAACTCCAAGAGCATCAAGGAAGACTTACTTGTAAAAGGCACAAGTCCCCTGCTCCCATCCTAGCTCAGCGCCAGTTCATCCCAAAAGCCCTCTGCACTACCCAAAGCAAGAACATTTCCACTGTTTTGTAGAAAGATAAGGTTATAAGTTACTCCCCAGCCAATTAATTGCACAAGGATGTAACTTGGGGGGGGGGGAAGAAAAAACAAACCACAAAACCCAATAAACTTTCATGCAGTCATCAGCTGAAAGATGGGACCCCTTTGCAAGGAAGTCTCTTTCCTGCAACACATTCAGTATGTGACTCGATTAAGGCAACAGCCTTAAGGTTCCAAAGCAAATTTCCTTTAGATTTCTGTGCAACTTGTTTTTACATGAAACTACTGTGGAATTATCAGGACTTAAAAGCTTAAGTACTAAGACAGAACGTATTCGAGGTATAGCTAAAAACCTCACTCCCGAGATCCATTCTTGTTTTAAACTGACATGACTCCAGTAAAATGAACCAAGTTTCACTGGTGGAATAGTGTCAAGACATCACATGGCAGAGCAATTCACAGAAGTTAAGGGTTATTAATGTCTCACGCTCTCTCTGAAATTAAAATCCCTACAAAGCTAGGTCTCCAGACACACTGTGCACACAGAATGTCATCTGGTGTGTGAGAAAAAATTGGATACAGTCCAGCCCATGAGTTGTACGCTACCATGGCATAAGGACACAACAGTCAGTGCCGCTGATGGGAGCGCTGGAAACATCCTAGAATCTGGTGGGGCCAGGTCCAGGCCAGGTGGCCTTTCCCACCACAGAGATGCAGAAACTGCAACCTGGCTACCTCTAGCTGAGTTTCCACCCCTGTGCCATGCCTGGCCTACAGAGGAGAAGTAGGAAGCTGACAGGGAGATTTCTCTGTGCCTCCTCACCATGTTGCGGGCAACTCCATACCCCCCTGCCCCAAAGGTGGTCCCATCACCAGTCTGCAATTTGGAAAACTAAGCCAAACACTTGCCCATCCCATGCTATTTAACAGAAGTATCAGTCTTATCCATGGAACTATCATATCTTGTGTCTGTCTTGTTTTTAAAAACAATATCATTAGCCAAAGGGTAAGGTCACACAAAGTTTCTAGAGCCTAAAAGCCAGATATTAATTTTGAAAGACTGTAATAGCTTTGTGATCTGTGAAGAAAAAAAAAAAAATCACCATCATTCCAGATGATGTCTTACACGCACTGGCTTCTCTGTAAAATGAGTTTACCTTTTCATTATTATTTACTGACTGTGCTTGTATTCCATTTGTATGGATTTTATCCAGCAAATCACGGAAAAAAACCAGCCTCAGAAAATCTAATAAAAAGATGGAGAGGATGACCAATCATTGGACTCTGTATCTTGACTCTTGAGGTCACATTTCTGCCTTTTTTACTATGTTCATTTCAGGGAAACAAAAAAAAACCATTCTGGATGGGAACAAATCAGAGCTGGTAATGGCATGGACACACTCTTCAGGAGCAGCAGTGCCAAAAAGCACAGCTGTGACAAAACCAAGAGTTCATCCTCACTGTTAGGCTTGAACAGCTAGTTTGTCATCCAAATCAATATTAAAAACCCCCAAGACTTTTTAGCAGCTTCCTAGTCCAACTGCATATGTTCACGCATGGCTGAGTCAAGATCCATGTTTGGCAGCACATACTGGCCTACATCCATGCTCCACGTGGTGGGATCAATACCGTTTAATATCTTCATCAATGACATAGGGGGATCGAGTGCACCCTCAGTAAATTTGCAGTGACACCAAGCTGAGTGGTGCTGTTGACACAACTGAGAGACAGGATGCAATTCAGAGGGACCTGGACAAGCTCAAGAAGTGGGCCCACGTGAACTTCATGAGGTTCAACAAGGCCAAGTGCAAGGTCCTGCACCTGGGTCAGGGCAACCCTAGGCACCAATACAGGCTGGAGGATGAAGGGATTGAGAGCAGCCCTGCCGAGAAGGACTTGGGGGTGTTGGTTGATGACAAGCTGGACATGACACAGCAATGCGTGCTCGCAGCCCAGAAAGCCAACCGTATCCTGGACTGCATCAAAAGAAGTGTGGCCAGCAGGTCGAGGGAGGTGATTCTGCCCTCTGTTCCGCTCTGGTGAGACCCCACCTGGAGTACTGCATCCAGCTCTGCAGTCCTCAGTACAGCAAAGACATGGACCTTCTGGAGTGGGTCCAGAGGAGGGCCACAAAAATGATCAGAGGGATGGAACACCTCTCCTATGAGGAAAGGCTGAGAAAGTTGGGGTTGTTTAACCTGGAGAAGAGAAGGCTCCAGGGAGACCTTATTGCAGCCTTTCAATACTTAAAGGGGGCTTATAAGAAAGATGGGGACAAACTTTTTAGTAGGCTGGTTTTGTCAGAGCTTGAAAAGGGCCACCCCTCCTCTAAACTCAAAGGTCTTCCTCTAAATCTAAACAAAAATAATATGTACTTAGGTCCTTAAATAAGAGTCAATGCTCTATGTGCCCAGCACTAGGAACTAAGACCTCAAGTTCAACTGCTGCATGGATTTCTTGAGCTGTCTCTACTGATCCAAACCAATTCAGCTGCAACATTTCCCAGATCTGTCAGGGGAAAAGGAAAAAATTGCACAAAAAGCTTTCCAAAGGCAGTAGGAAGAAGAGAATAACTTAACTGGCATTGAGCCAAGCGGTATCTTCTAGTCGCTGTCCTCCTGCTATTAGCCATTGTAGTATACGTTGCTGCCCTAAGTTAACTTCTCCAAAGTTAACAGTCTCATTTCCAAACCACTCAAAGAATGTGGATCTCATGTCTGCAACAAATTTGGGATATGGTCCAGAACCATCTATTTGTTGTCACCACTACTCACGCAGCCTCCCTGAACACAACATTTTCGAAGATACGTAAGTCGTCTAGGGACACAACAGCAAAAACCTATCAAGTTTTGCCAGGAATGGAGTCAAAGAACAAGCAAGACAACATTTTGCTTAGTAAAGATGCGTGAGCAACTGCAGGTTCAAGAAACCTCATCAGCTTATTCATTCACCTACATCTCCTCCACTCATGCAGCAATTAACAGCTGAGCAATGCCTCTTCTCATGCCCATACAGATGTACGTTACTCATGCAGTCCTTAGCGCCACTCATACAGCTAATCTACAGGTTTTCTTGATAAATTCTCTCCAAAATAAGGCAGATTTCATTTAACAATGAGTTCAGTAGAGGCTGTTTGTAAATCCATTGAAGTCACAAATTCTAAAAAAAAAAAAAAGTCACAAAACTCCATTTGACTTGCCAGACAACATTTCATTACAATGTTATCGTATTACCTTATTGTCACCATCCTTTGACTTAGCGGGGCTTTTTGCCTTAAAAATTCAGTTTTGCCCTAAGCAAGAAGCAAACTGCAGTCTTTGGGACTTTTCCCAAAGCTCACAATCCTGTTGCTGTAAACATGTGCACCTAATGGGGCATCCCAGTGAGCACAGTTAAGATTTCAAAAAACACTGCAGTTCAACTACTGATGATCAACTCCAAAAGCAAGAAGAAAGTAGAGGGACATCAGCCCATAAACTGACTGTGAAGATTCTCTTACGAATCATATATTTAAGCCTTCACCAAAACAATTCTTGTTCTATCTACAGATTAATACATCACAATCTATACCTTAGAAGAAATATTATATATATACACACACACGCATGAATATTTATACATAATAGATTTTTAAATGTTACCTAAATTGTATTTATTTTATGTGCACACACAGAGGCGTGTTTTTAAAAAGGTCAGTTGTCCTTACAAAGCTTCCTACCATGACTGCAATCCAGGAAAGCTCAAGCTTACAGCTAATATCCATAAATGATGACAAACACATTCATTAGCCCAAAGATTGCATGACCAGTTCATCTTAATAGTAGTAATATAACTCAGTTCAGAGTTGAACTAGGTTCACATTAAGCAAAAAAACCTTTGCTGTGTCTCACTTGTCTTACCACTCCAATCCTTTTGATATTAACAATTTTGTTCTTAAAAGCCTGGCATGCTAAACCTGAAAGCATTTCTCTAAGAGCCCCTTCCCAATGTTTTCTTCCAAGGTCACATACGCTTCACGACCTGATTTCCAAGACAAAGTACAATATGCTGCATGCCTGTATAATATTCAATGAATAAATATATTTGTCCTTGTGTAAGTGCATGGACTGAGGGATAATGGAAAACAGATCAGGAACAATTTTTTTGGGAGACTGTGTTCTAACAGATTTTTAAACTTGATTATCAGCTGTGGAACAGTAGGGGGGTTTTTTTAGCATTAAATTGAAAATCTCTTTGCTACCAGAAAAGACTACTTACAAATGAACTCACAGTTTGTTACAAATGTAGAAGCTCATAGTTGTTTTCCAGTTAATTATAGATTTATTAGTTGAGTCTCCCTGATGGGACTTCATGTTGTAACTGCAAGTTCAGTCTGCATGAGTTGTCACTCCTACTCTAGAAAGGATAAATACTAAGCCATACATGTTCCTTAGAGTCCGAGGAAGCGGGGGGAAGGAAAAAAAGTCAGGTTAGAAATCAGGTAAGATCTCAACTACAATTGGTCCTTTATGTCACAGTGACTGAAATCTCCATGACCCTAATTTTAAGTTTTCAGGAAGTGTAACTGCTTTATTTACACAGATTTAGAGAAGAGTATAAATGCCACACAAGACCCATTAGAAATATAGAATTTATTTCTCTTTACATTCAGACAGCAAGATATTGCAGATTTGAACATGCCACATCTTGTATCATAGGGGACTTATGGATCCTATGTTTATAGTTGTGATAGCTATTGCTAGCCCAGATCAACACAAAATGTGTTTCTGGAGATCTTTACGCCATTAGCAGCAATTTTTGCAGAAGGGTAGTCTTGAAAACACACCTCAAACATTCACCTGTCATAGCCTACATTATCCAGCTGCTTACTGTATCTTACCTTTACAGCTCCAGATCTCAAGAAAGCAATTTCAACAGTAGCAGTGGACAGGGAGATTGAGGACTTGTCCCTTATCTTCCCTCAGGTAGCAGTTCTCAATAAAGGCAATACCATGTTATAAGGCCACCAAATTCCTCACGGTCCATGAACTGTGCTTTTGGCAGGGCAGCTCCCTTCCCATTCTTTAGGGTCTACAGCCCTTGCTTCCCTTGCGCCCTTGCACATCCAGGTACAGGCTAACCAAAAGAGTCAGTCTTACAGTTCTGACAACATCCTAGAACATGTTATGCAAGTCATCTACAACTAAAAGTCTGTGAGCAACAGGAAAAAAAAGACAAAATTTTGTTATGTTTAAAGCTTCAAAGTACCATGAACAAGAGGTATCTTCACAATCAGTGTCCTGACAGCATCTGTTCAGTGTACTTCCCTTCATCCTTACAAACTCAGGAAAAACCGTGGCGCTTTTTTCCTTTTGTGTCTTAACTCTCCACACATTCACCTAGAGAGTACCAGGAGCTGCAGTGCATCATCACATGAAGATGGGGAGCGGCAGGGGAGTGAGGAGAAGAGTGAAAAGGGAGGGAGAGATAGAGACACACTGCCCTTGGCAGGCTCTGCACCAGCCATACAGAGAATATGCATACATGTGATGAGAGATTTTGTTGCTCCAGTTTTTGTGGGTGTTTTTGTTTTGTTTTGTTAAATTAAAAAACATTATTCCTGCTAAGGCTGGTTGTGCAAAATTAGTTTTCAAGAATCACCATTCAGTCTGACTCTGTTCCTGTAGACAGACTTCCTATTGAACCATTTCTCACTAGCATCTTGCTGTAGTTCTTCTGCTGTTCCTCTTTGAAAGAATCTTTGACTTTTGCTCGTTTCAGACCTCCATCCCTGGAACAGAGCAAGAGAGAAAAGTAACCCATCATGATTGTTACTACCATTGTTATCAAACTGTGTATTATATTAACTATCTTAGTCAATTAAGAAGGCTTTTCTTCAGAATTTCTAGAACATTCAAGTTTAAGCATGTTTATTAAAACATTTACCTTAAGCCATAATGCTTAGGCAGTCCAAATTTTTAATTTAGCCTGTTAAAGCAGCCTACTCCTGTTGGTAAAAGGTTGCATCTACCATAGAAATCTTTGCCAACATGGGATCCTATTTCCCTAGACTGTAGAGGCAGTCAATCTTGTGCAACACCATAGTCGTCTCTTGCCTTACATCATTCAGAGGGCCAGCTGGGCCTCATAGTTGAATCCGTTTGCCCATTCTCTTCATCAGAATCTTGCTCTCAAGTTTGTCTCATACACTCCAATGAAATCTAGGCATTATGCTGCTACTTACTGAGGTAGGACATGAGAAAGTCAGAGCAGAAAGCCTCAAGCCCCGTGTTTTATTTTTTGTTGTTTGTCAGTTTTGCCAAGTAACTTCACTTCTGCTCCTTAATCTCAGCATGAGTCTCAACGTGAGAAACAACTGTGAAGGGGCCCTCTTCAAAAGCATCAAGCCTTTAGGTGAAACTCACTGCATGAGAGCTACATGCTCCAGAGACTTCATGCATCTTTTTTATTTTTACTTTCACATACACATATGTGCACATGAAGTTACTCCCTCGTTTTCTCCTGAGTGGAATAAAGTTATGTTGAATGTTATCCGTCACAAAGCTAAGAGAGGAAACACCTCTCAATCAAACTAACAACAGATAGTCCATGAAGTCTAACAAGGGTGGCATGACTCACCAGGGAAGTTCAGTCAGTCCTCCTTGGCGAGCAATGGCTGACTTCACTCTGTCGGCAAACTGAACAGCATCTTCGCCTTCCTTCAAGGGTCATAAATTCAACATAATCAAAGCAAAGAGAAGTGAATTGAAACAGACTTCCATAACACTTTTCATCTGCTGCCTCATCAAATTAGCTCACTGCCAAACGATCCATCCCTTATCATGCAAACACAATCTGATGTTCCAATGTGATAACAACCTAGCTCATCATTCCCCTGAAGTGTTGAAATTAGGGGAAAATTTTGCTCCAACAGGATGGAACATTAACAGCATTGCTACTGTGAATAGCAGTATATTTACTACTACCCTTTGCATATTTGATGCACTACTGATGGTACCAACCTGCATCAGGAAAAGCTAAGTCCAATCATACAAAGTCAACACTAACAAAAGTCCAGTATAAAACTCTGATTTGGAGACATGGGGTGGCTAGGGGTTTTGGGGAAAAAAAGTAAAAAGAGGCACTTGCAGACACAGTCAGGTTCTTAAATAGTGATCAGTCAATCAGCTGCTAGATTACCTTTCTAACCATTGGTGGCATGTACCACACATTGCAAACAATAGCCCAGCTGGTCATTATTCGCAGCAGATAGCTCACGATGTTATATTTGCTGCTGTTCCAGAATGCATCTCCAAACTGAGGATCATACTGTAAGGGATCACAAAAAAAAAAAAAAATTATAAAACCCGTTCCCCACAGACCATCATGGCCTGTCTCAGATCTGAGGGGGATGCTTTCAGTCACATGCCAGAGTAAGAAAATTCACAACTGACATGTTTGCTTAGAATGAGGCTTTAGAAAAATTAGCCTGTGCTTATCAGTGCTGCTTGTGACTACATGACAGAACCAGCAGCAGGTAGCTCTTTTGGCTTTTTGGGCAAATGGGTGACAAGTCTGCTGCAAGCTGCATGCTTCTCTTACCTTCAGCACTGGGAAGGACCAAGCTAGATCTCCCTTTCTTCCAGCTTTCTGGAGGAAGAACCTGACCCCACCAGGTCCTACTAGCCAGGCTCCATAGGCTGAAGGACTTCACTTTCTCATTTCAGCCACTTATACTCTAGGTGTCATCCACAGCACATAGCCAATTGCCAGAGCTACTCTGCTTTCATTAGCAGCTGTACTGATACAGCTTCCTACCACCCTCACAAAAACAAATCCCAAACTTTGAAATTCAGCAGCCAGCTATTTCCACTTACTTTGATTGCAACAGGATAGATTGTCCCTCCTATTTCAAAGCTCCCCTTCTTGAACATCATCACAGATGTATTGTTTATGCAGGTGCCTGTCCAGAAGAGAAACTAAAGTCATTACTTCACACAGCCTACCACATTTCAGTAGCAACACTACATCAACATACGGGTCTTACACTCACTGAGGAGCAAATGCAGGCCCTTTGTGGGTAAGTTAAGCATCTCTCCCCTGCTTGCTTTCATTCTTTGTCTTGTGACTGACTCCCTGAATGAAGCCAGAACATGTGTGAGACAAAAAGCGTAAGGCTGAGGTTAGATCTGTAGGACAGTGAATTGATATTCACAGGGCAAAAGAAACAATCTTCCCATTCTTCTGCCTACAGCTTCTGCCACGAGACCCAACAGCCAGGGACAGTATCGTGTTGTCTTTGTGTAATCTCATATTAAAGATGAAAAATAGGAGTGTCCTAATAAAATCTAAGCCAGAGGTGAAGATACATTTGAGCACCAGAAACCATGAAAAGCGAACAGGGATGACATCTACACTGAATGGAGATAAGGAGCCGTTCAGCTTCTTACCTTCTGGAAAAATCAAGATCGGGAGCTTGCTCTTATCCGCCACATGTTCCCTGAGTCTGTGGAAGCAGAAGGAAAGCTTAAAAAATAGCTCCTTTCCACTCTTCTTTCCCCATTAAAAGTATCTTTAGATATAACACATTCATTTGAAACCAAAGCCTTTTCCTGGACACTAATTTGTAATTGCATTTCTGTTTCTGACAAATCTGAAGCTTTGTGCAAGCCATCCCTTAGGCCCCTGGTGCACTGAGGCAACATTCTGTTTTCTTTCCTCCATATTATTTTATTAATGACTGTGAGGTAAGCCAACAAATGTATGCCATTAAGTCAGTCCAATTAACTCTGATCAACTGAACCTGCAAGAAATTGCCTACATAAGAAAAAGTCTTGTGCAGTGGCCCATCCAGGTTCTGCTTGCTTAACAGCAGATTTCTTAAAAGAGGACTCCTAAACACCTACAGCTCACACTACTTGAATAACGCTTGGATGACTGGCCAAAGCTGTCCTGCTGCGCAGAGGCCAATGAGGTGGTGAAGAACTTAACCTGTGAAAATTAACCTAAAAGGTCTTTAAAAATTAGGAAGAATTTCTATCACAGTACTACAGTGTTCATGGGTATGCCTTCGGTGACATTCTGCAGAAAACTGCCTTTGTAAACAACTCAGTTTTTTAACTAGACACATTTTTGCCCCTCATCCAAACAAGCAAAGCTTGTTATTTCTAGTGGCTCACAATTTCGAATGAAGTCGAGACAGTTCGTGTCACAGAAAGCCCATTTTTTCATCAGTATTTCTCTTCAACAGAAAATCCCAGAATTTGAAGTATCTTCACATCCTTTCAAAATGTATATCTGAATTCATCAACCATTAGTTATTATGCTGATGGCTACCCAAATGAGATATTTTGTGACAGTCTGCTGCAATCCAGACCTTATTAGAACATTTGGTCTGAACTGTTTCACTCTGTATAAACTTTTCAAGCCTTCCTTGATGACCTTGGAACCTGACATTTTGACCACAGTCTACTGCAAAGCCCACACAAGCAAGCATATTCAGGTCATTCTGAATGATCCTGTTTGCTGCATACCACGCGTCCAACTCACTCCCAGAACTGCTGTTGAGCCACTACTATACTGATTGCTTCCACTCCTACCTACATCTACCGATTTGCAATACCCTGCATTATTCCAGCCTACAGTAACGTGGAATTACAGATAACTCATATGCCTGTGATTAGCATTTATAAGCAGCAGTCATAACTTGGAATAAGACAATTAGATATGGCTCCTGCTAAAACAAGATGCTTTCACAAGTCAGCCTTTTGCCCTCGCGAGATCCCAAGGTTCCAAGTTCCCCGTTTCCCATTGCAACCTCACCAGCTTCTTGGGCTTCTGTCTTTCCAAAGCTTTAATTCCTCATCTGGGTCTTTGATTGTTCAATGACTCGTCGGGCATTACATACCCAGGCATGGCCTCTCAGGCACTAGTAGGTACCGGAGTTACACTAGCACTGCAATCCCCCGCTCCAACCCACACCTCACCTTTTTGTCACTAGATGGCGGTCTTTCATTTCCGAGCGTTCAAACCAGACGTGAGGACAGGCCTTGACTGTGGCTCTCTGAATAACTCCCATTAGTCCACCGTGAACCTGGCCAACCTGCAAGCCCAGTAAGGCACATCAGCACATGAGACACCTGAAAAGCAGAACTTCCTCTTCTGCATCCCCCTCAAAAAAAACCAAATACACTGGAGACTGCAAACCAGGACTGGGCAGTGCCCACAAAAACTATTAAAATGCATTCACTTGAAAGGATCTAGATGCACGCATGGAAGCGTATCTCAAGTATTTCACCAGATGAAGAGCCTAGCGTTGACGCTGCCAGGACAATTTCACCAGCACATAACTTGTAGACCAACTTCAACACAATTTATACTTTTCACCACTGACTAGTGCTCAAGTTAGCGTCTCTACTGTGAAAGTTAAGTACTGAACTCCACAACAAACACCCCACAATCTTTCCCTTTCCTGGCCTCTCTCCCTCTGCTGTGGTCATCACGGATCTCCTCATACCATTGCATAGCATCCGTCATTTGTCAAAATGATCGCATCTATCGGTGATGTGTGGTTGGCAACACAAATTCCTCCTTTCTGAGGTTTGTTTTCCCTGCAATTACATAATTTTTTGTTAGACTACTAGTGCACTAAGCACCACATTACACACACAACTGTTCCATAAAGCTGTCAGGTGAGTCAGCATCTAGCATGACATTAACCTGCAGGTCAGGAAAGAGCTGCCCCATTTCAAACGGCATACACATATGCTTTTGCTCACTTACTTGTTATGGTAATGGATAGTACCAGACAGAGCTCTGACAAGGATGCGGCAGCACGTGAGGTGGACCACTTCGCTCAGATAGTTTTTCACACTGAAAGAAATCACAGGCATCTGGAGGATCCCGGAAAGCAACTAGACACATGTGCAATACTCTCCAGCCTACTCAGGGCTGAAATTTTCCTGGTACTCCAGAGCACAGAGGGATATTCCCAGCCCTACCACTCACTTGCTACAGCAGCTCAGCCAAGACATGTCACACTCGTGGTCTCACTTACCTAGGCAAGGCTGTCATCTCCTCACTGGGTATTTTTTATCCCAGCGCCATTATCTTCCCTACTACACTCCCTTTGAGTCTCTCATGACAGCAAGAGGCGCCCATCAGAAACCACCAACCTCAGTACCAAGCCTGGCAAGAAGCCAACCTCAGCCCAAGTTCAAAATGCCACTAAAAGCAAGGCCACAAGTTTGTGGGTGGAGTGGACTATCAGTAGTCTATCACTTGTAAAATTTGTCCAGTCCTAATCTTGAGCTGTTTGCGCTGATGCAAATTGGCAAGTTTGTCCCTCACACACCACACGCAGTACCTACCTGCTGTTTGGCAGCTGTCCTACCATTGTTGTCCCCACAATCATTGAGGTAATCCCAATGGCAGCAAGGGTAAAGCTACAGACAAAATAGACGTTAAATCAAAATAAGTAGTTTTGCTCATTTTAATATCACTTTCCACTTCAAAATGGAAAGGGATTGCAGGAATTCAATTATTCCTCAGATACTTGACATAACCAGTTCTCTAACTCAGTAATTCCCCGACACATTGCTCAAAATCATGGTCTAGCAAAGGCAGCAGATTCAGATACCCCAATGCATATAGTGTCAGGGAGTTTTAGAGCTCACCCAACTTACACTTGTGTTGCCAATACACATGATTTTGGGGAGGCATTCACGGAAAAGATGACCACTAGCGCTAATATACTCTCCATGGTACACAGCAAGATAAAATGTTCTGAATTGCTTCTTAACCATTCAAATGAAAGTTTAAGCCAGTTCATCTTCTCTATCTGCTAATGCTGCTTTTGGGTTAAAAAGGCTGAGATGATGTTTCCCAAGAAAACACACATTTACATGTTCCCAGACTGACAAAATCCCTCAGCATCTATGAGCTTACCGTAGGGGTAGCAGGAAGCAGTACCGCACTATAACCCCAATGACCCACACAACAGTCAGCCTCAGGCTGATGTAGTGGAAGTTGACATTAGTCCTTGTGAGGAGATTCCAGGAGACCAGCTCTTCAGAGGAAAACCTTTGGGTGACTTCATCTTCCACAATGGCCTCAAACCCTTTTCTGCAGAAGTAGAATATGTCAGAGAATTCAAAGTCCGCTTGATGCAGATGCGCAATTTCTTTCTCCATAGGCGTTTCATCTCTTTCAATGATACCTTGGAAAGGAAGGGGTAACCATATGAGGAAGTAACTCCATATAGTAATGGTCATCCTCCAAATCACTTGCTGCTCTGCATTACTCAAGGAGACAAATTTACCGTCAGAGCCCCTCCTATGACAGCAGGATCAGATGGGCAGTTGAACACAGCATACTCTTCAGTAGGCCAGTTCTAGCTCCCCTTCCTCACATAAACACCTTGAGCAGCAAATATATGAAGTTCTGTTGCCTACTGAAGGTGAAGCAAGAAGGCAAACCCTTTCCCACCATCTGATGAGCCCTCAACTCAGCAACTTTATCCAAGACCATCTTATACTTCCAGAGGAAACCGAGTGAGACCTTCACCTTTCCATTCCCTTCTCCTGGGGCTCTGTGTATTTAAGGGCATTCAGCCTCTTCCATGGAGGCTTCCCTGTTCCCTAGGCCCGTCTCTTGTCAGACATTCTGGCATCCCACAGCCACATTCAGCCGAGACGTGCTCTACCGCTACCTGCCAAAGCCCCAGACCACAACAGCTACCTGACATCTGCGCACGGACCAGCTTTGAACCAAACACACCTCCCTCCCTTCACAGCACAAGTCTTTTCTATAAGCACAGACAGGACCATACTATTTTTTATTTTAGTTTAAATCAGACAAAGAAAAACCCTCCAAAAAACAAAAGTCAGAGAAAGTTGTGCCTAGAGACGCCTTGATATAATTTAGTTCAGCACTAACAGTTGTGTTTCAGTTGAACTCTGCCCACATAATGCCTGGCAATAGAAAAGAAACGTAGAATTCAGAACTTCTGTTTTTTATATTTATGATCTGATAAGCACCAATTTCTCATCAGAGCTTTCAAAGGCAAGGACAAATTGTGTAACCTAAATATAAAGATCAAGTAGCTGCTTTCTGGTAAGCAAGTCTGGCTCCAGAAATTGATGACTGAAGAAATCTAGAATAACATTTAACCAGAACAACCATCCCCTGAGACACACAACTAGGATTACAGAGGTCCAAGTTCAAGTTGCCACTCTGTCAGACACCCCCTGACAAATTGCATAATCTCTGTGCTTCCATGTTGAGATTAAAAAAAAAAAAAAAAAAAGGAAAGGAGGAAGCACCCAACTGTTCCAAACAACTAGGCACTTTCCCCACAAATACACATCCCACAATGTAGAAATCTGCATCCCAAAGAAGTCTTGCCAGCAGAAGAACTCTGTGAATATATTTGCTGTGCAAATCACGCAACATTTAAATTACAAGTGACATGGTATTGCACTGTAGCATACATACAGGATAACACAAGAAGCTCCAAGATACAAGCCCCACAAATCACCGAAGTGAACAGCAAAGAACAACAATGCAAGAGAGATGTCACACTGCAACAAAACCTATTAGCACCTTCAGCACTGAACCTGGCAGCTGCAACTTGCAATTCCACCAGCTGACCATCTCAGTGCATTGTCCTATCACTAGTCTATAAATATAATCGTTAATATGGCACACCCAAACATCCACATGCCCTTCGGGATCCAAATTATACAAACATGCATCACATCAAACATTTAGCAGGAAGGACTATACTTCTGTCTTATTTTAAACCCAAACCAGAGCTCTAGTTGGTGGTTCAATTTTTCTCTCAGTCAGTCCCTTAAACCTCTAAGCCATGAAACATCCAGGACTGTAGGCAAGTCAGCCCAATCTGTCTGCTCCATGCTGCTGCTGGGGTGGGAGACAGGTCGTAGCCAAGAAACTGGCCAGGGGAACTCTCCAGCACCCATCACACAAGTACCACTCTTCTCTCCAGTGCCCAGGAGAACTGAGAACGCTTCCTCCTTATCCAGCCCCCGGTTCAGCATCAGCCAAGCAACTGGCTCCCCTGACTCCTACTTCTTGGCTGAAACCAGCCCAGCAGTCAAGTTTAACACACTGCTGGCACAGCTGAGACAGCACGGCTGTAACGTCTTACCTCACCAGCCTGCACCGTCATTGTCACACGACACCCCCATGTGCAAGCTGCCTTGCAGCCCTGGGACAAGCTACTCCGAGCCAAGATCTCAGCAGCACCTGAAGGTATTATGAACAGAATTAAACACATGCTGTTCAGGCGATGTACTTAGCCTTCTTGTAAATGGCCGTTAATCCCTTGGCCATGGGCAGAGCTGAGTTTGCCAAAGACAGCTAAAAGGCAGCATTTATGCAGGAGTACAGCAAACATCACTCTCAACCAAAAAAGCCACAGCCGCTGCTTTACTCAGTGTCACAGCACAAGCCCCAAGCCTTTGAGCTCACATCATGTAGTCAGCTAATTATACCAGGCCCAAATTTGACACTATCTACTTACAGTCACATTATTTGCATAAGCTTTTCTTTTAGTACATGTCACTTTCAAAATTCTGACTTAACAGCATTATTGTGTTTTTTAAACCCACCACCTGGAAGGGGACTGCCTTTAGACACAGCCAACACCCACACTGACAGCTGAAAGCTGGTTTTCAGCTGCAATGAGATAGACATTAGCCTCCAAGTATCTGCTCAGCCAAGAGCTATCATTGGGCCCAGCACATAAGCATGCTGCCCTCTAACACAGAGGGACCTTGAGGTGACAGCACCAGGTAACTCCCCACACAGTAACTACACCAGCCAACATTTTTCTTGGGACTATTCCTTATCACACCACCAATGCAGGGGCACTGGCTGCCATTTCTGCCAACAGATGTGAAATACACGGGATTTGGTATTGCAGAGAAAGGTAGTGTCCCCTCAGTCATGCTCTCTTGTCTTTCATATTGAGGGACACTGGATTTTAAGGTCTTTGGGGAGGACCATTTTTGCTCTGCCTGGGAACAGGAAAACTTGCCCTTGCACATGCATCTGCAGTGCTCCCTCCCACCCTGACCCACCTCCTAGTGAGGACTGGATGGTCAGGAAAGATGGGAGAGGTGCTACACATTCCTCTTCAGCACTTAACACACGCATATGCGTACACACACATAGACACTTACCTTTACCCTGTTTTAATCAGCTACTCCGCAATTCATTATCACTGGGAATTTCTCCTCCCTCAGTAAATATTGTGTAATGCAATTGGGCCTCTCTGTCTGCTCATGTTCTGTCACCTCAGGGGATGCCAACTTGTTAGACCTACACCTGCCCTCAAGTACTTTCATCCACATACAGAAACCCAGACTCCTAATAACAAGTCAGTTAGTCCTCTGCTTAAAAAGCTCCCAAAAGCAATATACAGAGCACAGCTTTGCACTGCAGACTCCACATCTCCCCTGCTCCCCATACCTTCTCAGGTAAGGAATAGTTAGACTCTAGCTTACTGCAGTAAGAGCCACCTATGGTGGGGAAAGGTTTTAATTTCAAATATAAAAGGACATTAAAAAGCGTGCTTCAGGCCACCACTGCGATTGTGTACCCCATCCATAAGACTGCCTGAATATAGCCTGCATGCAATCATCTATATGAATTACCTCAGGACATTTTTATCAACTATCACTAATGCTCCAGACAGTACAGTGCACCCAGATTAGTCCAGATTCTGAACTACAGCACATGCTAGCACTATACACCCCTCAGTCACACATACAGGGGGAATAGGTACTTGTAGTTTTACGGAAAGACAGCTCGTAGAACATGATCTGCTAGCCGGGTCCTCTCTCCCTTTACCTTTCTTTTCTAGAGAAAAAAAAAAAACCTATGTGCCAGAATGATGTCTAGGAAGACAAGAGCTCCTGCTGTGTGGCTAAAGCAGCACAGTTGGATCTCTTGCCCTCTCACTGACCCATGACGTGATGGGATACTATCACCCTTACAGGAAGAAAAAGGATATCTTGCTGCATCACTGACAACCTGTGAAACAGATAGCAGGGCACTGACATTATTTGGAAGGATCACTCACCTTGCCTTCCCTCCACCCCGACAAAACCCACAACTTCCAGGACACTGGTGAGTGATATGGGACGTACTTTTCCGCAGCCACTTTAAAGTCAGCAAATAAATAAGACAAATTTTAACCTGTTTTAAGAGCTGCTGTGCAGTACCTCCAGTTTATTATTACAGGTGCTGACAGTTGGATCTGCTAGCATTGGAGCCTGTTTCATGCCTGGCCTGCAGATAGTACAATACCAGTGTTTACAGTTTTGATAAGGATACCCCTTTAGAGACGAAACACACACAACCAGTTCAGCAGTTCAGTCCCCTTTACTGTATCATGTTCACATGAGCTAATTCGTAGAATCAGGTAACAACTGCCTTGTCTACTAACGGACAAGCTGGTCCTGCTTCCAGCTGTGCTGCCTGATGAGGGAGCACACAGAAAATGCTGACACTGCTGTCAAAAACAAGCAAATCAATAGCAATACAGAGGCAGTCAGGAACCAGGAAAAAGCCAAGTGCTGGCTTCAAGGCCTTGTTCAGCCTTCTCCTATTTCCTGGGCAAACTCAGACTGCTCTCACTGTGCTTACAGCACCAAAGTCTTACAGCCAACTCTGACCTAGTACAGCCTACCATGACACACACAGTATGGGTTAAGTTATAGTAAAAGAACTAATTTCAAAATTAGGCTAAAGGAAGAAATATGAAGCAACTCTTCAGCTGTCTTTCTACAGATAACGAGTGTAAGAAGTTCATCTGGCAAACACTGAGGTAACTCCAGGGGGCAAAAGGTGAATAGCAGAAGACTGAAAAAAGGGAACAAGTATAACACCACACACTTCCACCCAGCAGTCCTACAACACAAAAAGCCCTGAGCTTGGGAAAGAAAAGTGCTGTCCACTAAACATTCAGATGTCCTCAGAGATTATTAAGTGTGCTCTGATGCTGTTAGGACTGAGATAGTTGGCCAGCAGCCCTGCAAGCAGTGACGTAAAGACAGATTTCAAGACAAAAATCAAGCTCATATTGTAACCCAAAAGTTTCCTTCAACTGAGGACAGTTTCCATCTTAAGCTCTACTTTGTTTTGTTAAACTTAATGTTATTTCACACCCTTCATTTCCGTATCCCCTGATTTTTCAACCATTCAGTACAAGCCAGTAAAAGAAGCATTTCATTCTGCAGGAACAGTTCTTGTGCCAGTAGCATTGCAAAACAGTTAGATGTAACAGCTTGTAACCACCCCACCTCTTCTCCAATTCTCTCATGCACACATCTAACTTCTCCATTTGAAAAGGCCTCAGTTCTCCTACTTTAGAAGGTTAGTCTTATCAATTTGACTTTACCCCAAGCTCTCACCATTAGCAGCAGGAGTCTTTAGCATCTGTGGCTGTGGCTTTTTGACACCTTTTTCTATCCGTATAGTGGCCCACTGTTGAAGAGAAAGAAAACATTAATTTCACAAATGTAGTATTCACTTAAGAAAAAAGTCACCTAAAAAAGCAACAGTTAATCAAAGACAGGTTGTGATTTTCAAAGAATATCTTCACCAGGTAATCATCACCCAGCTTCCTCAGATGTGTCCACAAACCCATACACAGTTCCTCTGAAGAAACACTGCCTCAGTGTATTTAATAATCAAAAAAACCACTCCCTGTTAGTCAGTACTTCCCAACTCTGCTTGCCAGCCTTTAGAGACCCCACTCGGTGCTTCACAGATGCTTCAGTTCCAGTTCAGATACACAGCCACCAAGAGTCTGACAGGCCTCCGTCAGCCTTGCTACTTGAACACCAGCCACCGACTCGTGGCTGCACAGGAAGCTCTGGGAGCTGAGCTAGACAACAGCCCCTAAGCACATAATATGTGTTCACAGAGCTGACAGACACATCACAACTCAGCTTGTCTTCTTTCAGAGTAGTTTGACCACACTGAAGCAAAAAAAAAAAAAAAAAGTCCCAACTGGGTTAAATCAAACCAAGGCCTGCACACAGCTAACTCCACTAAAACCTGAAACAGCATTTGCGGTCGTGGGAAGTCTCATTTAAGTTCAGTCTCAGTCCAAAGAGGATTGCACCCAAGATTTTTCCAAGCTGAACAAAACTGAAATTTCCCTTTACTCTGCAACTGCTCATTTCTTGGCATTTTAGAGCTCTGAGCAGCAGAGAAACAGGCCAAATCTCCGGCTCTAGTGTACAGCTGCAGAGAGCCCCTTCCCCTGCCCTTGGGAAGGACTGCCAGCTCACTGGGGTTAACCTGCTCTTTTCTAGCAGGTGGGCTGGGAGAAAGAGATTGAAATAGGTGATAAAGTAAGTTCTGCTCCCCAACCAGTGTCAAAGGCTCCATGCAAACCCTGTGGCAAAACCACAAGTCAGGAGACTTCCTCTCATTTTCAGCCCTGATGGGGCTGAAGCCAGTTTAACCTGTTCTTGGGCCAAAAGGCTTTCTTGACCTTCAGCTGACTCAGTTCCACACAGTGCTTTTAAATAGCCCTTCTACCTCCTACGTCAGGCTTCATTTTTACTGGGTTAACAATTACAACCCCTCTGCCACTCCAAAGCCTGCCCATGAAGACAGAGTAGCCCTTCTGGCCTGGATTCTTCCTTTCTTCCCTACGTGGCAGCTTTGCAAAGGGATGAAAAGCTCAGCCAAAGAGCACGGACTTTGTGGCTCCCCGTTAAGCACATTAATTCCTCCCCCATGAGACTTAATCCTATTTCTACAAATACTCTTATAATAGGTATTTCCAAGACAGACAGGTGACCTGGCAGAAATGAGCTCATATCAAAAGATCAAGATATTATCCTGCTCAAACCTTAACAACTTACTCCCCAGTCCTTAAGCAGTATCAAAGGCACACTTTAACACCATACAGATGGTCCTCACTGCTCTGCACAGAAAGGACCCAGACCAATGCTAAACTATGCAGTTTCCACCTCTCTCCTCCAACAGAGCCGCGGGGCATTTGGGGATGCAGTTGATGATACTGAAGGGTCAGTATACTGACTCATGGCATTATCCCACCACGTAACTTCCCAGGAACAGCCAGGACTGCTTACTATACCAGGTCCCACTGAAGCACAACCTACCCTGCCAATATATTCACTTATTTTCTCAGTTCTGCTGCTGCTAAGGCAATAGCTGTTCCAGGAACTAATTTTACCTGTAGGACTAACTCAGTACCTTCCAGCTACACATCATCCTCAGCAGTGCTATGGCCATAAAAGTTCTGGGAAATACCAAACCAAAACATTGTTCAAGGAAGAAACTACTCACAATACCTACATTTCTTCTACTAAATGGATTTGGGGGTACAGGTGGACCAGCAAATACATTGACACAATCATTCTCTGACCAGACTTGAATCACTATATTCAATGAATTAAAATCTCCATAAGCAGGTAAGTCACTTATTACATAGAAGAGTAAGAACATACTTGGCTAATGGTGTCAGCCATATACACTAGCTGAGAAAGTAAGTTTTCATCTTCCAAATCCTCTCAAACAGGTAATCAAAACCTAGCACTGCCACCTTTTGCTTTGCAAAACCTGGGAGAACGCTTTCTGTTTGGTGCTCAGAAAGAACATGCAACACTGCCTCCACAATGCTCTTCCTACAGAAATCCTGCAGTTGCAAGCTCATGCTAGACGGTGTCAAAAAGTTTGAGCCTCAGCACAAGCCATGAGGACACAGGCTATTGAGATGTGCCTTTGTAATGCTCAAAAGTTTGTAACGTCCTACTGTACTGCAGTATCTTTTGACACTTTGCTATGCAAAGGAGGCAGTGGACTCTTCCCAAAGCAGAGAGAAATTGCAGGGTCATGTAACCCAAGTAAGTTTCTACTGCTTAGATGCATTTACCTACCTTATTCAGAAAAGTACATTCCTGCTTCCAGAGTAGTCTGACCTTTGGCCCACAGGTTCATCTAACTCCAGAAAGCTGCAGTACCCAACATGGGATATGGCGGGACAGTGACAAAGGGGAAGTCTGGAGAGGATAGTTCCCTTTGCCCTCTACCCATGCCTTCCCAGGAGATAGGAGCACCACCACAAGCTTGACACCAGCGTGGCACCTTGTACAAAGGTTGCACAGAGCATTCCAGGGGACAGCTGACTTGTGCTCCACAAGTCAATAGTTGAGGCAGTTTTAGTTTTGAGGTCAGATCTCCCACGGGATTTAAGCGTGCTTCATAAAACCAGCAAGGAGGAGACCAGCTCGCTCTCTTGCTCCCCTCCTGGCCCGGAGCCTTTGGGCATTCATAAGGGCCCATGTCCACCAGGTGCTCCAGCAAACCAGTTTTAAGTCCTCTATGTCAGCTTTCTTCTTCCCTCAATCCATATTTCCAAAAATTATACAAGTTCCAGCAACCAAGCAGCAAGACATTTTTACTTAACTTTACTTAATCTAATCCTTCCACCTATTCTCAGGCACCTGAAATAAAGGTACTATCATCAAAGTCAAAATTGGAACTTTGATCAAGTGTAAAGTTTGTTTATATCCAGTTTGGAAAACAAGAGAGACACCACATGCAGTAATGTGAATAATTCCTTCCTGCTACCTAGGGATTTGCACCATCCATCGCCATTTCAGCTGGTTCCTATGCTGAAGAACAGCTTTATGCTACAAAGAACTATCACAATTGTGCTGGTTTTGGCTAGGATAGAGCTAATTTTCTTCATAGTAGCTAGTATGGGGCTATGATTTAGATTTGTGCTTGAAACAGTGTTGATAATACAGGGATGTTTTCGTTATTGCTGAGCAGTGCTTACACAGAGTCAAGGCCTTTTCTGCTTCTCACACCACCCCACCAGCGAGTAGGCTGGGGGTGCACAAGAAGCTGGGAGGGGACACAGCTGGGACAGCTGACCCCAACTGACCAAAGGGATATTCTGAACCGTATGATGTCATGCTCAGCATATAAAGCTAGGGGAAGAAGGAAGAAGTGGTGGACATTCAGAGTGATGGCATTTGTCTTCCCAAGTGACCGTCACACGTGATGGGGCCCTGCTTTCCTGGAGATGGCTGAACACCTGCCTGCCAATGGGAAGGAGCGAATGGATTCCTTGTTTTGCTTTGCTGGCGTGTGTGGCTTTTGCTTTACCTATTACACTGTCTTTATCTCAACCCACAAGTTTTCTCACTTTTACTTTTCCGATTCTCTCCCCCTTCCCACCAGTAACATTGACACAAATCTAAGTGGCTTCTCCCAGCTTGTAAGCTGGCGCTGAGCAGGCAGTCTTGAGTACCTTGGTGCAGACCAAAGTCTTTAGCAGGGATTCCTGAAGCAGTTTTGGGGAATGAGCATAACATACCAGGTTTCTGAACAGATTAAAAATTGTTCTGCAGCTGGGGCCAACGCAGGTCTGATTTTGATATTTTGGTATTCCAACTGCTCAGGACAAAGTAGCTTGGATGCTTTAATCACACAAGGCACAGTTTGAAGATACCACACTTCACTAGGCAAGGAAAACATATCAACCTTTCCCTGAGAAGGTTTCCCTCCTCGACCTCATAGGAAAGGCTTGTAGTTTATCAGCACCTTTTTAAAAAAAAAAAAAAAAAAAAAAAACAAACCACCATACACAGCAAGTCAACAGCCTATACAGAATGGCCAAAAGATCAATTTCACATATGCATCACTAAGCAATTCCGACATATAAAGGACCCATGCAGTACTTGAGAAAGATCCGGTTAGACCTCAGAGATCAAAAAAAAGAAAAACACACCACGCAAACCACACACCCACACATTACTTAGAAGAGATGTCAAAAAAACTTATCTCTAGATAAGATAGTTGCCAGATAGGCAACTATCTCCAAAGCCAAGCTTGACATGTTGTTTCATGAAAGCACATCTAGAGATACTCTGTTAGGATCAATCACAAGTCAAGTTATTAGGAACACTTCAGAGACCTCGTCCATTTGCCTAACAGATGGAGCTTTGCCTTTCACCCCGTTTGTCACCTTTACATGACCTCTGGCTTAATCACAATGCTTGCCGATGATTCAGAAGAGGAGAGAATTACTGACAGCGACTGAAATGTTCAGTCATACGGGGTTAGATCACTGGTGCTCCCCCATGTAAAGGCACTGCCAGGTCATGTCCAGAGCAAAAGTTTGTATGCTAGTTTAGATGAGTGCTCCTCCTTGGAGGCTCTCCAAACCTCAGTAACAACAGAAAGATTTCATAGAACCTCCCACGCAGTGCTACATTGTTTAACACAGCATGCCAGTTATTGGGTTGTGTTGTGCCAGGAGAGCAAAACACTGCCATCAAGAAGAGCAACCATTTCTGAGTGAGGGCAAAAGGTCCTCTGTGGTCTCCTATGCCATCTTTTCCTCATTCTGATGGGACATCCTTATCACTGCCTCCAAGCAGCTTTCCAAATTCTTCTGCACACAGGAGTTGTAAAGCAAGTCCCTCCTGGTGGACAGGTATCCAAAGAACGAAGAGTCCAGCTTTACAGGAAAACACCAAGGGCATCAGCAACAGAAACGCCAAGCAGCTTCTTTTACACTAGCTTCACAAACTGTTACTTTAACATAAGCTCTGAATACAGCCGCTGTTATTTTTTTAACTGCATTTGTTTATCAACAGTATCAGAAATCCCAGCATTCCCATGCTGTGAAATTGAGAGCAGTTTCAGATCAGGGTTGTTGACCAGAAAGACGCTGCGTTAATCAGTGATGCAACCCCAGCAGAGAGTAACCCCCAGCTCTGCCAACCTTACTTATGTGCAAGGAGCCTTGATTATTAAATCTGTGGAAAACATACGTAATGGCCTTCATAAGACTGGAGTCTAGGTTAATACAGCCCAGGGATTTACTTCAAGATTATGCAGCAGATTTGCTAAAATACTATTCCAAAAGCCAGCCCGAGCCCTGTAACCAAGGGTACATCATTCACATCAGGCACATCTCCAAGACATGCTTCTTGTTAACATCTAAGCTGGCAGCCTTCAGAGTTACTCCCTCACTTCAGAGCTCTCCGTTCCTCCTCTGCCTGGCAGTCCTTGAAGGATACCAATTACACAGAGGCCTTCATTGACACTGCGCAACAACATTAGTCAGCAAAGCTTACTTCAGAGGCCAGTGAGTTAGAGGAAACAGTCAAAAACCCAGAATGATTCACCTATTTATTAGCTTACACATTCTCCTTTTCCCTTCTCCACCCTTATACACAGCACCACATGCAATCCTGTTGGTGGTTCATGGGAAGAAACTGCAGCCTGGCATACTTGGGACAGGACATAACAGCCCATCCCACCTACGCTACGCAGCCACGACCTACAGTTTGACCACAGGCACTGAAAGGTCTTTTTTCCCCCCCACAGGTATATTATTCTCAAGTTTGGGTCCATTCACATTGCTAGGGTCATCTGCAACGCAAGTACCTTTGACTTCACCTCCTAGCTACCAAATAATGTTGCACCCTTGTCTAGCAAAAGTACATTCCCTGCAGGGCAGCATAATAAGCTATTAGAAATTGCTTCTGTTACAAGGGGCTCCTATAAAACCCAGGTGGATCAGTCACAGGACGTGAAAAACACCTACGACTTCAAGCATCTGTTGTGCATTACAGCACAACCAGCAAAACCAACCACCCAAAAAATGCTTTCTCTTCTAACTGCAAGCCCCACAATCAAAGNAAGTGCTTGCAGCCATCCACAAACCATTAGCCCAAAATACACAATAAGGTGATGTTAGTTTATAGCCGGGCTGTTTCTTAACGCAAGTGTGACCTAATAACTTCACTTCCCTCAGGCTAGCTTGTTTCTTAATATTTCACAAGTAACACGTACTACACAGTTTAAAAATACAAGAAATGTTTTCCCATTAGAAAGATCAAGCAGAGCA
Organism: Fregata magnificens; assembly: GCA_013389945.1. NCBI lineage: Eukaryota > Metazoa > Chordata > Aves > Suliformes > Fregatidae > Fregata > Fregata magnificens. The sequence goes on from WAAD01013702.1 coordinate 426,384, forward strand.
GTCTGTACAAGTGCTGCTGAAGTCAACCCTACTGTCTCAGGGAGCTAGGCACACCCCAAAGAAAACAGCAGACTGGAGGAAAAAAAAAAAAGCAGAGTATTGGAATTAGTTCTTAACAAGGTCAGCTGCAATCTGTCAAGCAGAGATCATCACTCAGGGGGCTCATTGCTACTGCCAAATGTATAAGCACACAGTCTAAACTAGTCCTCCAGATTTTCTACAAACTGCTGGAAATAGAGAAACAGATTGCTCTGTGGTACTGGCTGCTCTATGGGCCTTAATGAAAGATAAATCACTTTCTGAAAGGCTGCGTTTCTCCACTGCTTGGGAAGAGAGCTCAAATAGCACTCTTGCAGGTGCCTTATCAACCCCAACTCATAGTAGAGCTTATAAAAGAGACAACAGACTAAGACAGACGAAAAATGATAACAAGAGATAGACACACTAAATTCAAAATTGGAAGCTATCTGATAATGCTTAGAAACAAACAGGGAAAAATGCAGCACGCTGTGATGATCGCAAGAGGCAGTCCCGACCATTCCAGCAACAGGAAAGATTTCTGCGGCAAGTGATTTCACAAGCGTCAGCACAGCAGGTGACTAGCCCAGACTAGCTCCTTGTAGGAGCGAACAGCTGCTGGAGATGCTTTTGTAGCAGCAATCCAACATTTAAAAAAAAACATGCTAACATGGTGCCAGAGATCCTTCTATTAACACTGAAAGGGAAGCCACAGGCAAAAAAGAAAGTGAGCAGTTTCCTAAAAGTCTGCTTAGTTTGGTAAGGCAATTCAGAAGGAAGTTATGTACTTTAAGGAATACCTACGTGATGGGGAAAGCAGGTTTTCTAATAGCAAGTAGTCTGCCTGCTGTACTGCATTCCTCTGGTATTAGCATACCTGGTCATACTTTTCTGCTCTTTCCCCTTATCACATAGGAAAAAAAATATAATCACATAGGAAAAAATATACTCCTGGTCATCCCTAGGGCAGTACTTAAGGGTCAAATGCAAGCCACAACACAAGCCAACAGAAGCACATCCTCAACACTGCTGTCCGTACATACTGCATTTTGCTTAGAAGCATGTGCCTTGCTGAGGCAGCCCAGCAGAGAGAAAAAGCTGTTGTGCACCAACTGATCTCCATTGTCAGTAACGTCAGATAGTCAAAGCACAGGACCACTTTGTTCTTAAAATGAGCTGTTCCCCTCCTTTTTCTTGGGCCATGCTTGCAGCACTGGGAACTAGCTTCTGCCCTCCTGAAACAAGCGGAAACAGATTTATTTTTATTGGCAGGAAAAATTCAAGCACATGTCCAGTATCACCCTCAACTCGCTCCATACCACAGCCTAGATGACAACGGAACAGCACAGACTCATTTTTATACGCCTTGTTTCATCTGATATGACAGTAGACCAGCAGACATACCACAGAAAACCATAGACTCTCCATCTACTTAGTCCTGGACTATGGTGCCCACATTGACAGACTTAGACCCTCACAAGAGATTAGCTTCAATAAAGCACATGCTGTTACCTGACAATATATGCTGTGTAGGAAACAAACCACATAGTCACTGTGTCCTCCCACTATGCGAGCATGTGGGATATAAACAGGCAAAGCCAGAGAGTAACTTGGTATTCAGTTGGGGTGCACAAACAGCCACCACTTTGCAGACAGTTCCTGAGATCTAGCCCATCAAAGAGGCAACAAAGGCATCAGCAGCAGTGCCATCCTGACTGAGCACTATGCAGGCCCAAGAGCCCACCCTCCTGCAAAGTGACAGGGGAGACCACCTGGAAGATGCAGGGCTGGAAGACAAAGAGGAAGCTTAAGAAAGCCACTAAGTTAACCACTGTGCTGGAAAAGGTCTCAGCCATCAGATACTGCAGCATCCTATGACTCAACATAGCCACAAAACAGACTACTGCTGCTCAGTAGAAAGCCTACATACTCAATTCAACAGCCCAGGAAGTTTCAGACACCCTGGCAACTGCACATGGCTAGCAGCTTCCACTGCTACTTTCCACTAGCACTTTCCACTGTTAACATGATTTTTGGCAGGGAAAAGTCAGGTGCGACAACACGTATCTTCAGAGGCACTTGCAGGCGCTGCTTGGAACTGGCTGGCAGACTATCAGCCTGTCTCTGTCAGGCTGCTGACCAAGACAGACTGACCAAGGAGACATTTCACAACAGAGCACTTTCTTTCAGGGATTCTGCCCATGCAGGTATACTGAGGGCATAAAGAATTCACAGGCAAAGCAAGGTCAAGTTGAGATAAGTGGATTACCTAGGTGGATTGAACTTCTTCACTCTCCTGCAGCAAGTCCAACTTACCTGACTCTTCTCAGAAGACTTCCCAATTTGTCATTGGCTTTTCTTTTTTTTTTAATATATATAATATTTATATACAATGTAATAATGTATTAATATCATATTTTAATATAATGAATGGCATGTAATTCCAGAAAGTATTTCATGCAAAAGTTACAGCAACTCTCAAGCCCAGTCATTATTTCCTCTCTTAGGCATCAGAAGAGCTCTTTCTCTTAGCTGACAAGTCACCATCATTGATATGCTGTCAGCTGTTTCTCCATAATTCTGCCCAAGACATTGAGTCACCTCTTGTCGCAATATTTGATGAGACTAAAAATAATGATTAATGGTCTAAGAATAAAGAATGTAAATTGTGGTTAATCACAGGTCAAGGCAAGTCACCCAAACAAGACTGTCCTACTAGGCCATCCGGGTTGCTCCCTCAGGCCAGCGTGACCTTCACCTCCTCAGCTTCTGCTATCCAAAAATTTTTTTCTAGTAACAACTGCATCTTCTACCCTTAACAGTTATCCTTATACCATTCAGCGCCCCAGAAAGTACTTTAAGCAGGTTCATTCTCACCAAAAGCCTTAAAACATTTTAACTTAAGATGCATTTAACACACAATTTTTATTAGCCGAGCACAAAGGATCTTGAAGGTATTGAAGTACACGAGCAAGGTTTAACTGAAAACCTCATAGAACAAGATGAAATTAGACAAGACCTACTTTCCATAGTCACATGCTGGATGTCTACTGCATTGTCACAGACTATGCCTTGCATCATTTTACTTTTCCTCCTTACAACTGTTTTGTTGGTTTGGGTTCCCCTCCTCCTTGGAAAAACCATAATAAAGATTTAAACTAGATCATTTCCACCAGCCATTTTAAAACACTCTTCCTCACCACCACTATGAGCTTCAGAGGGAGCGTTTTCACACACATATGAACTACGTCCCATCCAGAAAACAGTTCCTTTGCGAGAAGCTCACTTTCCCAGAGAACTTGGGGGAAGATGGTGACTGAGGTGCTGGACACACTCGACTTGGATGGGAGTCCGCATCTCTGAGCATCAGCACTCCTGGCACTTGCCATTGCAGGCGCTGGGCATGCTGCCAGACATTTATACCCTCCAAGAGCATGACCCTACACCATTTCCCTCAGGTGGGGAACAGCTGACACCAAGCAGAGACAACCGTGCCCAGGACATGGCACAGCCTTAGGTTACAAGGTTTATTTTGCACTCCTGCAGGTTGAAGGAGGGCATGACAGAGTCTGCACAACCACTAAATTCACACAGATTTAGGTTTCTGCCTAAGACCTTAAACTCCAAAACTACAAATGGACACAGATCATTCCAGACAGGATGTAACCTACCCCCTCTCCCCCACTGCCGTCGCCCTCCAAGGCGGGTCGGAGGGACAGGCGCTTCTCCGGGCTCCCCAGCCCCGGGCAGGGCCTCAGGGGCGGGAAAGCCGTCCTCATCCCCTCACACCTGCCCGCGGGGCCTTCCCGGCGCGCCGGGGGCCCGCCGCCGCCCAGGGC
>WAAD01013702.1:430559-468839 GCA_013389945.1 Fregata magnificens
CCCTAGCCCGCCCCGCTCCGCCCGCCCGGGGCCGGGCAAGGGCAGCGGCGGGGGGGGGAGCACCCCAACGCCGCCGCATGAAGTTGAAGGGGGCTGTAGGCATTTTATTTAAGTAGATGTTTCTACAGCGAGTGTCTTCTTGTAAAGGGGAACAGAGGGTGCTTACCGAACACATCCTTCTGGAAGGACAGGGCTAGGGAGATGGGGCTTCGCCTTGGGAGGTGATGCTTGGGGGACGGAAAGGAGCTAAAAACAGGCCACGTCCACACTAAAAACTCCTTGTGTAGGAAAAACGGCTCCTACGGAGCTGGACGGGAGGCCGGCAGTACTGCCAGAGGGTACCGTCGTGCTTCGTGGCAGGTGCGTGGCCAGGAAAGCCATAGGAAGCCCAAACGTAGCAGCTTGGGAAGTAAAAGAGAAAAGCAAAATTGGGGAAAGCTCCTGGATCTATGAACAGTAAAGTAGATAAAGACAGCTAAAAAAGCAAAAAGGGAGAAGGTCTGTGCTTCAGCCAGCAGCACGCCTGGTCCATTTGTGTTGTGTCTCGTGCCTTGAGCTGGGAAGAGGGATTCACCCAGGGACCAGCCCCGAAGGTACCCGACCAGGCACTAGGCACATGCCAAGAGAAACAAAACTTTGTGGAAAATGGCTAGAGGAGGGTTTATCTGCCTGGGCATGGCAGTTGTATAGCACTTGGCATGACACCATCTATACCAAGAAAGCGGTGTTAGCAGAAAGAGGCTGAAGTAGAAGAGGGATGGCAGCCTTGCTGAAGCATCCTGAGGGAAACAAAGACCATTTTCTCCCAGGAAAAAGGCCTTCAACCTAACATCCACATGCATCTTTCATAGGCGTTTCCTAGAAAAGGGACATTTGATTTCCCTCTCTGTATTCAAGAGGTCAGAAATGTATCTAACAGCCAAGTGCTTAGGATCCGTGCTTAGGATCCATGCTTAGGATCCAAGGAAAAACCTGAATTAGACTCCAAGACCTTAAGAACTATTTCCAGGAGAGTCATGTGGACAAGGGCATTGGATTCTGGCTCCTATTTTTGGCTCTGGCACTGCATCATCTTGGACAAGTCTGCTCTCAGCATCTCACCTCTCCTCCCACTCTTTGCCTCATCTAGTTAGATAATTTCTCTGAGGCAGAGACAGGATGATCCCTGATGAAGCCTCTGGGCACAACCACCACAGTAACAATCACCCATCTAGATCTGAGATTGTCAACCGGCACTTCAGTGTTTTCATCCCTGTGATTAATTGTGATCATGCCCGAAAGGCCCAATTAGGACTGAAGGCAGTAGCCTGTCGGTGCCATACATGCACTAATGCAAGAGTCCCTACTCCAAAGAGCTGTACTACAGATGGTTTTCAAACATTACAGGGATGTATGGATCCAAGTCGATTAAGAGTGCCCAAAGTCTGGAACAGAAACAAATCAAAAGAACATTACTTTCCAAATTGGGTGATATTCACAACACGTACACCCATGGGTAGCTTATTTTAAATTTGTATTTTGCCCATCGCTTCGTAAGTAGAAAGTGATACAGGGCATTAAGTACTTACTCATGAATTTTCGTCTGGGGTGCAAATGGCAGAGGCCAAAGGCTTGGTTCATTTGTCTGTTTTTACCTAGCATTAAAGGAGCAGAAGTCTCCATCCAAAGGACAGATGTAGCCCAGGCAGCAACAGTGGACGCTGTCTAGCTCCTGAGGGAAACAATTCGGCGTTCACAGTAATGTGTCGTACAGATTTCATCTCCATTACATTTCAATATCTGCATTTAGATAGTAACATCTAAAATTACCATCTGAAGCAAGAACTGCAATACAGAGAATCCTGTGCAAGGCAAAGCTTTTTGTGTTTGTTGACAAAACCTTGAAAACTGAAAATAAAGAATTTGTTTGCCTCAGTCCATGTGCTTGTTAACCTCTGTTTTAGTAAAATGCAAAAAAGTCTTGACTCACCACAGTGTATGTCAAATTTGGTGGCCTATGGCAGATTCCTCAGTCTCAAAGGGCTGAGACCCAACAGTGTCCCGGAAGCATCAAAATAAAATTCTGGAGACCTCTATGCATGACATTCGTCGCGTGGAATTAAGGCATCGCTTTTCTGCTGCAATAGCCTGGCTATTGGACCTACTGCCACTGTCCGCAGGCTCCATAAACACATAGTAGGAAATGAGCAGTCTCTACCAACATTTGTGTTTTAGAGCAGGGGAAGGTGACGGGTTTGATCCCTGCTGTCATTACATACCAGTGGGGAAAAAACGCTGGCAAAAAGGTATTTTAACGGGAGGCAGTTTTAGGTACAGACAGCCATTCCGTATAAGCTGAACAGAAGCAGGACAGAGGCAAGACTCACACAAAACCAGAAACTCTTACTCTATTGCATCCAGGTTTCCCCTCCATGCTTGCATGAATAATTCACAAAGCCATTAATGTTAAACTGGAAAAAAATGAATTGTGTTCTTGAGTTGCTTGAAGAACCACCTTCTCTGCCTGGGACAGCAGGGAGGAAACATGCCTGCTAACCTGGCAGTCTCCTCCTAGTGATAGAGCTGCTGGCAAAGTCCTATCATGAACGTGCTGAAGTTCATCCTTTGCATGTATCTTGCACTCCCATCAAAGAATAGCTGGCTGTTAACTGCAAAAACTGTTGACTTACTAAAAAAAAAATAAAAAAAACCCCACAAACAGCTTGCTCTCTTTGCCAAGTGGCCTTTGTCTTTTAAAAAGATATAGCTGTTATAAACCACTGATCGCCTATCAACTGATAAATTAGTTTTAAATTAATTCCGTCGTTACATTTTATTTGTTTGCTCTGTAGCCTGGGAGAACATACAATTTCTCTGCCTCACTTTTACCAGTGAGCTTGTTTTCCTAAGGGAGGAAGACTGTTTTCTTTCAAGCACTAGGACCATACTTTCAGCACAGGTAAGAGCATGATTCCACTGAGGATACGGAAAGAGTGCTAGTTTTAACAATTTTCCATGCTTTCATTTTTTGAAGGCCTATTTTATGTACAAAGGCCACATGTAGTCATGCTTTCTAGTAGAGTATTTTCCAGTAAAAAGTGCAAACCATGAGAAGGAAACATCCCATGAGAATATTTCAGAGTTGATAAACTTGGAAGAAAACATTTTCATATATCCTTATTTTTCAGCTTATTTCACAAAGTACAGTACATACAAAAAAAGCTTCAGCTGAAATTATATGCTTCAAGTTTATCTAAACCAGGTGCTCCAAATGGATCCAAAAAGTTTTGGTTTGTCTTTTTAACTTAGTAAGAAGTTACCAAGATTCTTAATTTTTGTTCTGTGAACACTAGTAATAATGTAATTTTATGTCTGTAGTAAGAATACATTTACATTTATTGCCTTAATATGCACGGCTATGTAATGTAATGCATGATTTTAACAGGGGGTTGGATTGAATCAAAAACTGAGAAAAAGCGTGTGTAAAATTCTAATCAGTCTTACCACACTGCTTTTCTGAATGATTTATTTTTACGTTCATTTGGCTATATTTATTTTATCCCGCTTAATTATCAGAGCCTATCGAGTTTTGGCAGTGTGGAGCATGGCTGCAAACTTGGTTTCTAGGGTGAGGGAAATGTTGTTGAACCGACTCGGGAAGAGAGCCTGGGCAGTGTCACCTCATGTGGCAGCCACACTCTCCCTTTGCTAAGTTATTGCACGCATTATTGGCTTCCAGTAGGTCAGATCTAATAAAAAGTAGCTTTTCATTTGTCTCCTGTCACTGGAGCTGGGCAGCTTCAGAATATCAAACAGTTTCATCTCATGTAAATAACTGTATTTTATTGGAAATAAATAGGGTCAGGGTAGTTATCCTAGTACTCCCTTTTATCTTCTGCTATTGGGAATGGCAGGTAGCCAGCAAACCACTCGGGGGAATTCTGCGCTCTCTCGTCTGTCTTCTGGCTGCAGGCAGGTCATGCTTTCTCTCCACCACGCTATTTGCTATAACTCACTGCAAAAACTGATACCCTTTATACAAGGAGTCAGATGTTTTCAGCCTTGTTTTGTATCCAGGAACCTAAGTGGAATTTTACATTCTGCTGTCATGGACCTCCAATTCTTATTACACTGAAAATAAATACAAGTAGCCTGGCTTCTATGTACCCTTTAAGCCTGGCAGTGTGTATTGACGGAGCTGCAGCCTTGTGTGTTGTCTCCAGCAAGGATGAGGGCTCATAAGCACTGTGTGCTTCATAAACACAGTGCCCAGGCATGCCCCACCTCAAAAAATTTAACTTCCATAATTTAGAAATTTACGTCTCTAGGAGTTCAGCAATCCAGCTACAATTAAAACCCTGCTAAAAGCCCCGAGCTTACTTTCTCCTTGCAACAAGTGGGAAAATGCAAACATACGAGAAGGACATTAACAGAAGCAAGCAGAAACGGAGGGGATTCTAGCTAGAACAGCTAAAAGGAAACACACTGCAGTGGAGACAACTGCAGGCCACGGAAACTGCACGTCCCACACAACCTTGAGTGTCTCAGAGGTGCCTATGCCAAGGTGACTCGCTGAGGAACTCAGTCTTTAATGCTGGAGGAGGAAGAGGGAGGAGAGGGATCTTCTCTAATGCAGTGGTCATATGAATAAATCCCAGCGGCAAATGTTCCTAGGTGTTCAGCATCCAGCACTTTTCATTTGGATACCCTAAGAACAGGCTTTCTGGTCATTTGGCCTTCCATCTGCAGCAGGATTTTATCACTTGGAGCATAACAGCTGAGACTCCTTGTTAGTCTTGGAAACAGGACCTTGAGACCTTTCTAGCACTTTCTTCACTTGCACATTTTTCAATGAGACATCTCAGTGCTTGTTCCTGCAAGTTGCTAAATATGCTGGCCTTTATACAACAAAATGTTTAAGTGCATACTTAAAGCTTGGTTCTGTAGCAGTAGAGGAGCATCAGAAGGCAATTCAACAACGGTCTTCCCTTCATGGCCTTAAAAGCATCTGTGCCCAACTGACCAAACCACCTAGAAACCTTCACCACTGTGTTTACATGAAAGGGCTTTTGTGAGTATCTGAGTGGTTCTATGCATCAAGCACAGGAGGAGATGCAGACACCATCTTCAGAGCAAAAATGCTACAAACGGACAACCCAGCAGACATGCGAGAATCTGAGGCATCAACACAAGGAGCACGCCACAAGGACGGCACCTCCTTTTACTGTCCACCGTGACCTGAGGCCTGGCAGCCTGGCTTTCTGCTGCACTAGGAGAGGAGAAACAGTAAAGAAAAGAAATATATGTATTGCTCCAGAACTTCATCATCTCTTTAATGACTTAAACTTCCAATATAACAAAATTACCACTTAAAATGATGCTGTACTTTTCTGTTCATACCAGTATTTTAAGAAAGGACAAAACATGCTGATGTCCAATAAATTAACTTACCTTTTCATCTTTTTTTTTTCTTAACTGGTATTAAGGCTTGTACTTCCCAAAAGAGCGTTAATAAGGTTCCAGTCCTCATGGTAGTGTTAGACACGCATACAGCGCTGCCACCTCCTGGTCCCACAGCAAGAGCGACCCGTCCCCGTTTGACACATGAAGCAGACTGTGCAGTGTAACGTACGCACCCGGTGCACCCGCCAGATTCCCGTGTCACACGAACAATGCAAAGGGTGAGGGTGCAACACACAAAGAATAACTTAAAAGCCCAAATGTGTAAGACAGCACCTGGATAGAAATCGGCCTCAGCTCAAATCTAACATAAATGTATTTTTTATATAGATATCTCTCCTTATAATCCCTTGTAGGTGTATTTTATAAAATGATACCAATAAAACACAAGACAAATGGAGCAGTTATTTGAAGTGTAACATACAGTTTATGTTATTGAACATGTGTACATACTTACATCTTATGTAAAGTTATAAACTATATGAGTAAAGGAGACCACTGTGTGGATATTAAATGTCTTTCACCACATGCATCTTTTGTATAGTCAAATACAAATACCAAGGGATATCAACTGATGTCAATAATCTGCAATTACACACAAATAGTGACTACTGATTAGTAAAGCAATTATCATATTAAAAGAGTTCAACAGGGCTCAACATACTGTAAAATTAGAAATCAGTCGATACCACGGCCATTATATAGAACATCATTGATTGGAGCTACTAAACGCTAGCCTTGATAACAATTGATCACGATGAACCCTGCTCACAAAGGAGTCTGGTACACTAATTGAGGAGCCGTCGTTAAATAGAATAATAAACGTCAGAGGAGGAGGAGGGGAGAGGAGAAAGGAGAAATGGCTGCAAAGCTCAGGTCCTTCCTGTCTATACAACAACAACAATAAAAAAAGCAAAGAGCCAGGAAGGCCTCTGTCTCTACCGTATGTCCACTGAGCCTACTTTCCCGAAACCAAATGAACCTGTGAACCCCTCACAGGTTATCTCCACAATCTGTGCCACAGCTGGGAAACATGCTCAAAAGAACCTGAGCAGCTGGTATTTCACCTAAGCACAAACATTTCCAAAAGCAAATCCCACAGAGAGGCTAGAAAACCTGGAGGTCCCATCCATAACACATCTGTGACCCATCTCCATTGGCCTGCTTGAAATCAGGCCTCAAACTGCACACATAACCAAAATATGTTCTTTAGAGTGCTTTGAGGCTAAAAACAAACTCCAGGTGAAGAGCTGCCCAGGCTGCCTTCCTCGCTTTCATTCAGGGCAGGCTGCACAAGGAAGAGTTTGAGTAAAACGCTGGGTTGTCGAATTTGGCGCTAACTGCTCGCTGTTCTCACTACAGCTCAAGGAAACACATGCTGTAAGAAAACAAGTTCAGAACATCTCCCATGTTATCCTGAAAACGTGTTTTCTTCTGCAAGCGTCCCCAGTCCCAGATCAGGAGCAAACAGCATCAAGGTACTTGAAGAAACTCATCACAGTAAATGCAAGTGTCGTACTGCCTTCAGTACCATCCCAGGCTTGCCGCCTCTATTGAATTTGAAAATACAAATAAAAGCTCAGGGGTTAGACCCATACCTGATTTTGAAGCAACTAAAGGACAGGAGTATTTCTGATTTTGGTTTGTCACAGAGACGAGACGGCCTGGGGAAACCCCACACGACACAGGCTGCTGAAACTTAGAACAAGCACAAGCTTTGCTTGTAGTACACCATGACCGGTAATCAAAGATCCGGTGTTTGGGGTGTGCTGAGTTATTTCTGCGTTTTCATGGTTTCCTGGAAATGTAGGAGAAATAACAGGAATTTAGGGCAACTCTGCATTAAATGAAATGTTGAGAAGGCTGTGCGAGGGAGAGTTTGCTACCACTAGCTAGAGGCCACTAGATGTCATCCTTTGCACATTCCTTGTAATACATGGATGTACGATGACTGAAACGCATCTTGAAATAACAGCGAGTCAGGAAAAAGAGGTGTCTCCCAATAACGCAGAGCAGGTCAGCAGAAGTCGGAGAGAGAAGAGCATTTCAGACGTTCCCAAAGATAAGACCCAGCTGTAGAAAAAGACATTTAGCATCAAGAGAATAAAAGACTCTAGCTACATCAATCAGTCTTAACATGCAGGTACATTACAGTGAAAGATTATTAGATGTTTTAGCAAACTCTGATTCAGTTCTCAGAGTGTACAAGAGGTCACTAAGTTGCTTATCACTACGTGTTCTAATAATTCATAACGTTTCTATTGTTAAAATTAACTCATGTTTCTCATGTCCGCACTATGCTCCTAATAGATAGTAGGCATTCAGGCATCCCTTTATATACATACAAAGCACACACACAGGAAAAAAAAATGTATATTTATATATATAAAAAGAGACCTCAAAACTTCTGGTCCCATCTTGTATTTGAGTCTTATACATTCTTGGAAGCCCAGGAAATTTAGAGAACCTGTCTAAAAAACTGCCTCAAATATATTAAGGCAATGACGGTCAGAAACTCACCTTACACTACTTTAACGCTGCGTAGTTACAACCTCTTTCAGGTTACTTTACTCTAGTAGGAGAACAGCACAATATACTTTAAACATGAATGGTGGTAACGTCCAAATCACCTTTTCTTAGTCCAGAGATGAAAACCCAGAAGTATAAGCCGGATGTTGAAGCTATTTCAGTCTGCACATTTAGTTTAAAAGGGTCAAAGCATAAATCATCTTTATAAGTTCTACTCCCAACCAAGGAAAACTTAGGTAATAGTAATGCAGACATCCAAAAAGATGCTTTCAGAGGACTGCTTGTCAAGCTCCAGTTTTGGAAGCCTGCCTGAGGAAGGAGAGACACATTAGACACAGTGACCCAGCCTTTATGGGATTCTGAGAGTTGCCCTTACTTATTCAAGGCTTCAGCACTCTAAAAACAGGGGGAACAGCTCCAGCCTTCAGCCGAGTGCAGAAGCAGGATAGCACCTAAGTGACTTAAGGTCCCAGACCGCTCCAGGACCTATGCACTGCACCTTGGGCATGCTGCATGAGTTTTATCAAGGACCTAAAGGTGGAGTTTATTAAATACATCTGGTTTTCCATCCACACAGCTGATCAAACAGTGATGTCTTCAAAAGTTAGCATAAGCAGCTATTTTGACTCTCTGTCTCTGACTCACCCACATAGCAAGAGGGCCTGATTTCATTCACTCATTCCAACATAATTTATTTTCAACTCATGGCCCACTGTCTTAGACATCTCAGAAGTTCAGGATGAATGCACCTAGAACTGCTTCGGTTTGTTTCAGTTTCATCAACATGATGCATTAGTGCCACAGCAACAGTTAGCATCACTTATATGCTCCATACATAGGTATTAGCCAGCAACACCAAATTACAAAGCAAGGCTATGTTTTACAACATAAGTTCTTCCCTACGCTGATTAGCTGTATCAGAAGGCCCTCATATTTTCTTTGGAGAAGAGGCCACACAGTCAATTGAAAGTGCAAGGCTCATTGGGTAAGGAGCTGAAGGGCAAATACATTAAATGGTAAACAATAGAGGAAGTTGGTGCTCTTGAGGAAGACAGAGACGCGGGCTTCTCCAAGATGATGCTACACCTTATCTATGTAGCCGGTACAGCTAGCAAATAAATAATAAAAAAAGAAAAAACGTTACTTAGATTTTTTTAAAGGTTTTTGTTTGTTTGTTTGGGGGCTTTTTGAGTGCCTGATCCACTGAAATATTCATTCTCTTCCACCTAAGCCTGTCACTTGGCACAAATTAGCACCAGACCGTGCTACATTTGATCCTGCAAAGGTACAGAGTAAAAAAGGAGCTCAGACAGTTTAGAAGCCTGGTTCCTGCAAGACCAGTGGAAAATAAGCAAAGAGGAGGAGTAACACAAGTGTGAGTTCTTTGATTGTAGAAAAATAAGCTGCAGTTTACCAGTTTCCCATTCACATGTTATGAGAATGTGTTCTTTTTACTGTTACCATGCCCTCCTGCTGGAGGAGGAAGGCACACTTATCTGTGGTATCCTTTTGGAAAACAATAAATTCCTCCACAACCTCAGCACTAAGGGCAGTATACAATTTCAGTTAAAAGCAATTGCCAAGGCCACTGCTGATAAATGCAAATGAAATACAGAATATCAAGAGAAAGGAAAGAGGGAGATGCAAGGTAGTTAAAGAAAGCACCACCAAAACCCAGAAACATTTCTTTAAAGCAGGGCAAGACAAAGTAGTCTCTATTTCAAGTCAGGTTGGCATTTTTACTGGCAGCTAAGAACGCACACCTCGCTCTTATCATTGACAAGTTCTTGGGTTCATCGTTTGCTTTAGATTTCCCTATTCTATATGTAAGTACCTACATCCCAGAGTTTTTAGCTCCTTTTGTCAAGACAGCCAAAAAATGGCAGAAAAAAATATAGACAACCCCACCACTCCTCCCACAGCTCAACAGGTGACATGTAACACTCATACATTCAGAGGTCTGAGCTATACTTTTACAAGACTTGGAGTCATAACCATAATGAGGATCATGCATTCAAGGGCTCTTCTCCTCTTGGTGAGCAGGGGAAGTGTTGTAGGACAGGAAAAAAGGCACATCATGTCCTAATGTCTTGCAGAAACAGAGCCCACATGAGAAAATTTATGTTCCAACAGTTATTATTTATCTCCCCAACTCTTCCTGTCTCTGGCCCTTCTTTTTGCCTGTTCTGTCTCCCCTTTTACCTCTAAGCAGGAAGAAGGCACGCAGTGGTGTGGGAAGGATGCTCCCAACACTTGTCTTAACCCCTTGCATACAACTGCAGTCTCTGTTAGTGACTCTCAGACATTAGTCACGCAGAAGGAAAAACTCCCAATTTTAAACTCTGGCACACTGAAGAGATCTAACAGTCATCAGGACAGTCTGTCACATTTCTTCAGATTTTTACACTTAGAAACTAAATCAACAGCTTCAACAGACATGGAAGTACAGCTTACTACAGTCAGGAGCAAGCAGACCTCTTTCACAATAGTGGAGCCTGAAGCAATTTTCCTCTGTAGACACGCTGCTACCACTCTCCCTACCTGGGTGGCTAATAGCTTTTTAAAAGGGTGGGTTCTCCTACTGCTTACCTCTGACACCAAAGTTTGGACTGACTGATGCACCAAGAGAATTCACATACCTGTAGCAACTAAACCCAGGGATGATACAGCAGGCCTGGCCAGAGAAGAGGAGAGCTCAGTTCTGTACTTCTGTGCCATGCAGCCTCAGGGCAGTTATCAACTCTGTCAGCCCCTCCCCTGAATATTGTTTTCTAGACTCTCCAGGACTGGGCAGTGGTATATCTGTGCACCTGTCTTTCTGCAGGGTGTATTTGTGCTCACCACGACAGGTCCTCCATCTCTGCCGAGATCTCAGCCAATGGGCTGCTGTCATGTAAACCTTATTAACTGTCCTTACCAACTCATCTGTCTGAAAGCAACTTGGGCAAAATAACACCTATTCATGTGTGCTTCATTAGTGACATTCAGATCATTAAGGAAGCCAGATTGTTCCATGTGGGAGCTACTTAACAGGAGAGCGAATATTTTATACAAAGAAATACTATAGGTGACGGAAATATTTCCATCTCAGATTCCTTAAGTGCACTTGCTCTATTTATTTCTGGAGGGCGAGCTTGCCAGAGAGCAAATCGATAGCCTTCACATCAAGCAATAACACAAGCAGGTGGCTATCCAGAAATAATTGCAACAGGATAACAGAGGTCACGTCATAGGTTTTCTTTAATTTGTGTAATGCACGCAGACAGACACAGAAAGGGATATAGCAAAATCAGAAGACACAATATAATTTAAAAATACAATATATTTTTCTACGACATTGTCCTTGGCTGTGACTAATTTATCCCAGCATCGCACACCCAGGCATAAGGGATGCGCTGCCCTGGACACTGTTCTGCTGTTTATCAGTGGGACCCTGGAAAACTTCCTACGTTGCCATCCCTGGTCTTGTGACATGGAGGGGAAAGTCAGTGACTGCCTCTTTCCCTCTGATATCCAACACTTCCTCTCCAACTTGCAATTTGGAAAACATATTTCGGTGAACTGCTTAATATCTTCTGACATCAGGAGATCTGTCTCTACAGCAACACAGTGACTGCAGCTCACAGGAAAACTGCTAGTCCAAATCATTGATAGAGGATAGGAGTACAGAGGTGTTCTATTATGGGTTAAGAAGTTACCATTTAAGTCTTCAGGGTAACGGAAAGATTTAAAAAAATGGTGTTTTAATGAACCTAAGTAATTTTATTGCAGATTCTTCTCACCAACATCAGAGAGAATTTTACTAGTATACAGTAAATCTTCCTATTTATAAAATGATATCCTTATTTAATACAAAATACTATCTCTTTATGGTTTCCCTGCTGTGTCATATGCAAAATATCTTACAGGGTCAGAAGGAAAATATGTCAGTTTTAATATAAAAATAGCCCATTTTCTGGTGGACATAAGTCATGGAAAAATGAGATAAAATAAATACCATTTAGCAAACATTTCTGTTTCCCACAGATCCATTTTCTATTACTATCTGGCAATATTTTTTCTGTTGCTCTTCCTTGAAACACTCTTTGACCTTTTTCCTTTTCAGTCCCCCATCCCTGGAAGATACAGAAGAGAAACAGCCTTGAGCTCACTTCAGGGTCAAGGCAGAAAAACATTACAATATTTAGAATATGTAGTCAAAGCAGTTTTCACCCTCAATGTTGGCTTTTGCAATACAATGCTAAATGATATGTACTGCCAAGACTTACCACACAACACAAAAAATGCCCTTCCTTTAATCCAGCATTTAACAGGCAAATAATTTATTTTCACAAAATACTACCTGCTGGCTAGATCCACCTGTCAGCTCCGTTTCTCTTTTTATACTATATTAGTCTACTTATTCTAGTGGAACTGTTCAAGGAATAAAGTAATATTTTCTGACTCAAGAGTCAATAAGGGTGATGGACTACAGCCCAAGCAAAGCAAATCTGGAAGAAGCTTTAAAAGATTCCAGGCTAACGTTTCAGAATACAGAACACCTAAATATGCTTTAAACCCAGCCTCAAAGGTGTTGCTTCTTACCAAGGAAGCATAGACATTCCTGCCCGAGCAGCAATGACAGCCTTGACTCTGTTGGCAAAGTGAACAGCGTTTTCTTCTTCCTGAAAAAATATATTAATTATTTGCTTTGCAACTTAAACATTTTCTCCATATCTCACTTAAAGAGATACTTTTTGTCAGACAGCAGGCACTTGGGTTTATACCAGGCCCAAAAGCCAGATGTGGCCTGCAGGGCAGTTCCAGCTAGTCCTGGGGAACGCTGCCTAGTTTGCCACCATTTGGTGCCGAAAAGAACTAAGTGGGAGGCTCTGTGGTTTCTGGGGCAATTTCAAACAACACACAGCATGAGGTCACAGGTCTGGCCAGAGCAGGGGTTGCATCTGCTCCCAGTACTTCAGTACCAGTCTGAAGCTGGGAACACACCAACAGGATCACCCTTGGAGGAGATGGGGTGCCTTGAACAGGGCTGGGGTCTCGTGCATTCAGGATCAGTGAATTATTGTGAGTTCACAGGAGTCTGTTTGCCCGAACTGCAGAGGACTGAAGATATATGAATTACAGCAGCTTCCCTGCCAAGACTAGGGCTGAGCAAAGACTGGGGTAGGCAGTACCAAACCAGGGCATTGCTGGACCAAAGGCCTTGATCACTTTGTCAGCATCAGGTTGGTATCCAGGGGCAGTGGGCTGAGAGGCTGCACCAAGTAATGGGGGCAAAGCTACTGTGCAAAGGATTAGCAGGGCTGAGAAACAAGGAGGTGGGAGGAAGCTGCACAGATGGGGGGGGCGGGGTGCACAAAAAGGCAGAAGCACCCCAGCATGGAGTGAAGAGAAGGCCTGAATCTATGTATCACTTTTGGAATAAAAAAGGGAGGTCTGTGCCAGGCTGAGGGGCAGGACTCCTGCAGCATAAAACCACATTTTAACATCTCTTCTGGTCTCTGGGGGCAGAGGAAAGCAAGGCAGCTGCACCCAAGTAAAGCAGCTGTTTGGGAGCAATAGGGAGCATGGTGCAGAAATATCTGAATATCTGCAAGAGTAGTTTTTACTTGAAGATAACTAACCCACATAAATCCGTGCTCACTTAATTTTAAGACTACAGTGTTGCTTTCTGGCCTTTGTCCGTTAAGTTGTCAATAAAGATTCGCAAACATAATACCAACACAATGCGCATAGTAATGCGGACTACCTCCCAGACAACATTTTACGAGTATTTTCAAAACATACGAAAGCATAAGTACCTCTTTGACCATTGGTGGCAGGTACCACACATTACAGACAAGAGCCCAGCTGGTCATCACGTTAAAAATATAGGTCATCATGGAATACTTTGTGCTGTTCCAGAACGCATCTCCAAAGCGGGGGTCATACTGGAAGAATATACAGTTCAACTTGTTAAATCAGGAGCAAATCTAATCACACCTCCTAAAAGCAGCAGTAAATTCAGAGTAAAGCTCCACATTTCAACACTTATTGCAAGTTTGTAACAGTTAACCTTTACAAGCAATGCAGGACCCCAAACTGTGACAGCCCTGTTGAAACACATCTCAACTACACCAAAATAGATCTACTCAAAATGTAAAGACTTGTCATCTACAGATATGCTCACTGCAAAGGTTTCCTTGAAAACGCTCACACCAGTTTTAACAATTTCCATAAGATTAGGCAATATTATAGTTCCAGAAAAAGTAACTAATGTATCTAGAGCTAGGGTGACTTGGCTAAAGTGCCTTTATACCCAGAGCACACAAGAGCCAGGAGCCCTAGGACAGGAAGAGCAGGCAGAACTGAACATGCAGCATAGCAATTGCAACTGTGCTTTTCAGGTTGCTCCTAACCAGTTGTAAAGATACTCAGTGAAACATTTCCCATGCTGCACTGAACTGCAAGACATCGCACACCATGAAAAGATTCCATTTTCTCAGGGCTTATTCAGTACCTTATTCACACAGAACAAACCCCTTTTTTAAGGTTTACACGTGAACAGCTTCTCTGACAGGAGAAGCTTCTGCAAATAATCCTTCCACATTTGGAAAACTGCAGATACATTACCTTGATTGCTACCGGATAGATGGTCCCTCCTACCTCAAAGCTTCCCTTCTTAAACATCATTATTGACGTGTTGTTTATGCAGGTACCTGGCCAGAATTAATACAGATGAAGAGTTTCATCCACTCTAAGAAAAGTATCAGCAAATGAATCCTAAACTGTCTTAAGGAGACTTGAGTTGCTAAAGGAGAAAGTAAGCTTTACTTCCGAAACATAATCCCAGAGCCTGTTCTCCCTTCCATTATGCTATACACTAAAGCAAATAGACTGTCATAAAACTGTTGTAAAATACTAGAATCTGACTTTTAAGATATCACAAGAGCTAATTAATTCTACAGACCAAAACCAAACACCTCACTTGTAAAGACTGGGTATAATATACTGCACTCAGTGGCAAGAAGTGAGAAGAGCAATAAAATCAATATAGTTGTTTCCTACCTTCCGGGAAAATTAAAATGGGTGATTTGGCCTTATCTGCAATATGTTCTCTAATTCTGTGGAGAGAAAATAAAATTTCAGTATACTTCATATTAGTATTTGGCAAAGAATCTAAACATCCATTACGTCTTACATAGAACAAGAAAAGCCCTTGCCCAATTGCCCTTTGCTAGTCAGTAGCCCCAGCTGGGATGTGTGCTAGTTTCAGGCCTTTATCTCTGAGGTTATTTCTTGCTAATTGCAAAAGTAGGTTTTCTACAAAACTGTATGCCGTTTTATTTCACCATTTTAACCCAATTAACATGAGGCCAGAGAACAGTGGTACTTGAAGCACGTAAAAATCACTTCCCATGTATCTTTGACAGGTTCCAGCTATGAACACAGTTGAACTCTTCTTTTGACTGAAATATATTCCATATTTCAAGTTTCCATGCCTTCTAGGTTCATAACATCAGTTTTATATGTAGCTAACGATTCTCCACATCTAGTTAAGAGATAGGCCACTATTTTACTACATTTGCTGCATCACTTAAAAACAAATGTATTGCCACTAAGCAGATTACTGACATACAAAATCTGTTGTTTTCTCAGACATCCATCTTTCCTATGACTCAAGAGCATGCAGTTCCTCTCCAGCCTGCATTAAAGAACAAAACCAAAACATCAGATATCAAAAAAAGGAGAACGATCCAGCATGGGGGGACCTTCTCCATTTTTCTAAGGACAAACTGTCATAGACACTTAATGTTAGCTGCATTGCACCCATTTTCATGAAGATTTAGGATTACTAAGAACAGCCTCTGTAAACATTTTGAAAATATAAGAACTGCCATACTGAGTCAGTCCTGTTCACATCCTTAAAGTCCAACATGCTGTCTCTGCCAGGAATCAATACTGCAGGCCTGGAGAGCAGTATAGGCATTAAGCAAACATATCAAGACACTTTTCCAGGATGCTCTTCCAGCTTCTAGCAGCTAGGTGGTACCTTTGTCTTTTTTGGGTTGGTTGTTTTGTTTTGGTTTTGGGTTTTGTTTTGTTTTGGTGGGTTTTTTTGGTTTTTGGGTTTTTTTGCTACAATCAGCCTCCCTTTATCCTGCACTCACAGCAGATATAACCAGCTTCGATGCTCAGAGCTGATGAAAAAGGTACCAGGACGAGACATGATCTGGGAAGCAGATGTGCTGACAGAACTCTGATTTCTATCCTGACATCCTGAATCAGCAGCCTCAAAACTGAATGAACAGGCTCCTGCCTGAGGCAGGCAGGGCAATCGTGGCAATATGGAAATTCCCAGAGGTTACATGGCAAATGGTCAAAAGTTCAGTAGATAATTGCTACACCCTGCACCTTCATTGATGGAGCAGTTCCAGACCTTACACTGATGACAACCTACAGCTGTCCACCAAAGACAGATGCAGGGTGAGAACAGTCTCAATTCACCCTTGGACCTCATAATTACTAGGCCTGATAGGACAATTAAGCAAACACCTCACTACCTTACTTTTTCCTCACCAGATGACGGTCTTTCATTTCTGAGCGTTCAAAGAAAACATGCTGAGTGGTTTGCATGCAAGATTTTTGAATAAGTCCCAGAAGCCCTCCGTGTGCCTGGCCAACCTGCAAGCCCAAAAGAGACTGGTTACTATGCAAACACACACACACACTTAAATGATAAAATTCTGAACACAGATGCATCAGTTTCTAAGTTCATTCATAAATTATACCAAACCTCTTGGTCAAAACTGTGCACACACCTGCCTGTGTCTATTATTTTGCAGTCCTGAACGTGAGTTTGAATGCTATCAAATCCCACTCTTTCTACCAGTAAATTTATCCTCTTATCCAACACTACATCTACGGACACCTCAACATTACCAATATTTACCGACTCTCTTGTTCATACCAAAGAATAGCATCCATCACTGGCCAGGATTAGAACATCTAATGGAGACGTGTGGTTGGCTACACAGATGCCTCCTTCCTGTGGTCTGTTTTCACTGCAATGACAACCGTAAAAGTAATTACTTAATGTTTATTCTCCAGACTACAGGCCCCATCAGGTGACCCATACAGTGAGCATACATCCACAATCGAGACTCTCCGTGACAAAAGCATTTCAGGCACATAGCTTATCTGCAGATCCATAGGAAGTGGAAGAACACAAAACATTTTAAAATACTAATATTACTATGACATATGTTAAAACTTCTAGCAGTACACTACAGCAGATAAGTCATCTTTCCACATACTTTCAAGAGTCCCTTCACATTTCAGTAGTTTTGTCATTTCACCAAAACCAGTTTCCTTTTAGCTGAGAACACAAGACTTCATTGGAGTAGGCATTTTAGCTGCATACATTACCATTCATAGAGGCATATATTAAAGAATATTTGGACACTAAAACTCTAAAAGCAAAGACACTACAGCATGATTTTGCTTGTTTTCTAAAGCACAAAAAAAAATATTTCAGAAGCCTCTATTACATAAAGCTTCACCACTAAGCAAGCAAGATCTTAAAAAAACCTTACTGAAATACCATCCATAACTTACTTTAGGAGAGAGCATGAAGAATTTGTTACCAAACAAATCGGCTAATAGAACAGCTGAACATTTTATGGCAATGTTCTTGCATGTGATTATAACACATTCATGGCAAACATTGAGAAAAATGTCTAAGTGTATATTTAACCAAGAACACAGTACTACTTCACCTTCACATACCCTGCTGATACACAACAGAAAACACAGTAGGGCATGCAAACATCTTGAGAGAGTCTAGATGACCCAGACAGCTTCTTGGATCAAATTGCACCATCATAGTATCTGTGCAGTAACAGAATAAGAATCCCGCTCTGAAACTTGAGACACTGAGTACTGTAAGAAATCAATACCAAACAAACGAGAGCAGGGTGGCACCACTCACCTGTTGTGGAAATGAACAAGACCACCCAGACATCGGACACCTAATGTGGCACATGTCATCTGAACCTGGTTGCTCAGCCAGCATTTAACTCTAAAAGAAATGAAGCCATACATACATTTCCAGTTCTATGTAGTCATTCATAGAACAATGTAATGCAAACTCTCCAAATTATTCCCAATAGCTGTTATTACAAAGACCATTCATTGCACTAACAATGCCACACAGGAGGAGTTTATTGGGTATCAAAGATATTCTTGTTCCATTCTTCTACTGTAACCTATTCTAAACCCACCAGATTCAAAGCAGAGAAGATAACAGTCAGGGTTTTGTTTTACAGATTTTTCTCTGGAATTTCTCTGCTATTGACTCATTCATTAACATTAGTTTAATATAAAAATATTTAGCTGGTGAACAGCATTTGAGTTTTTTTGCACTGACAGGACATAACAATCTCACAGTATTAATACTGAATTGCTCAGGATAGATGATTTACTTGCCCTATTCTGACTCAAGTAGAGCATACTCTGTTTTTCACCCTAAGACACACTTCCAGCAATGTCTATGTGGCTTACATTGCATGTCCACTTTCACATGCTATTGCCATACTCTCTCTCATAGTGCTCTGTGAGTTTACAGTAGGGAAAAAGTCACCCCACAATAGTCCACATCAATCCTCCAGACTCAAGCAGATTTATATTCCAACACACTAATTCAAATCCTTAAAGAAATAAAAAAGAAATGGAACAAGTCCTCAGCAAACACCTACCTGCCATTTGGAAACTGTCCTACTACCGTAGTGGCCGAGACCAGCAAAAGGATGCTGAAAACAGCCAAGCAGGTGCTATGAAGTAAAATAATCTTAATTAAATGCTAAGAAGCAAAACTGGAAGCGCAAGCAAGAAAATATTTTATTTAATCCTTTGATCCATTTCACAATGTTTCCCTCCGCCATTAATAGCATCTAACTAGCAATATAAACCAGGTAAGGCCAACAGGATAATATGAGCACACGTTTTCACTCAATTAATCCTGCACTGAGTACAAAACCTTGTGCTGCCTGGAGCCTGTCTTCCAAAAAGCACCACGCCTCGATCTGAAGCTATCACATGCTAAAGAAGCCATTGTGTTCAAAGAGGACGATGAGTAGTAGCTAGTGTTCTTTAATGCAGCTGAGATTTCTCAGTGCCAAAAGGGACTCATCATTTCATTTTTAAAAATCTATCCAGAAATTTCAGTACATATTTCCACCCCAAGCAGTAAGCTACCATATAATCATGAAAATTAAACATCATTGGTTACTAATGGCTGAGCAAAACCAATATTGAAGCCATTTCTACATAAATGTTGTCTTCTTAAGCTACATATCTAAGTTTACACACAGGCATATGTGCTCTGCTATGTGATTGACTGGTATGAAATTCCTCTATGCACTGCAGCTATGTTTTAAATATACTGCCCTCCCATCAAAGGAATAAGAAATTTTAAAAGCTCCTGCTCTTTACAAGAATGCATGAGTATTTGTGACTGTTTGGTCAATATGATAAAGGCTGGTTTTGCTTAAAATAAAATTTTAAAAGTCTGAAAATTTAATACATTCCAAGTGGATGTCTCTTTTTTTTCCATCCAGCCCTGTGCTCCCTGAACACTGGCTTTGCTTCAAATCCCAAGTGTTCAGCATACAGTCTCCCTGTCTCTTAAACTGGTAGAGCCTGATCCTTTCAGTTGAAACAGTTGTTACTTTACATAACAAAAAGATCTCCAAATCATTTCTACGAAGTTTTGCTGGATTTTTAAAAACAAATTAGTTACTAATAAAACATATGGAACATGAGAAATGTACATCTTCAGCACCTTTTTTTTTTTTTCCCTTTCAGGGACATTTGAGTTTCAATGGCATCTTGGAAAACAAAGTCATGCCAGGTTCTCCCTTCTGCACTAGTCAATAGCATATTATTTCATGTCTTTTGTAAAAAGTAAAATGAAAAACACATCCCAGCAAATTACATCTGGCTCACCGAAAAGGCATCAGGAGACAATACCGAATTAGGATCCCAATGACCCACACAACAGTCAGTTGCCAGCTGACATGGTGCAAGTTGGCATTGGTTCTGCTGAGGAGATTCCAGGACACCAGCTCCTCAGAGCAGAACCGTTGTGTGACTTCATCTTCTGCAACTGCCTCACACCCCTTCTTCGAGAAGTACATAACATCAGCAAGGTTGAAGCGTCCTCGGTGCTGGCCAGCAATCTCCTGTTCCATGGAAGTTTCCTCTCTCTGGATGATCCCTGCATGAGGAAATGAGTCTTCCTTCCACACAGTGGAATGGACAACATGGATTCCAAAAAGAGTAAAATACGCACGCTTTTTAGAAACAGCTCGCCTCCTACTCCAAGCACCATAATTGCATTGTTATGCCTCATTTACATACTGGCATTTAGTTCCACAAGTTAATTCTCTAATCCTAGGCCATATAACACCACTAAATTGTTCAAGAAAGGAGCAAAGCATTAAGAGCAAGCTGCAAGTAAAACCTTGAGCACAACATTGTCATTTACCAAACACCGTATGTACACACACCTACAAGTGTCAACAGTGCACTGCCAAGATTGCAGATCCCTCCTGGTGCCTTGACTCAAATTCAGGCAGTATTTGTACAGTTTTTCTTCTTGCTGCTGTTGATTAGTTTTACTTTTTCCCAGCTGTAACAAACACCTTCCTCTGGTATTTTTTCTCAGAGCCTTCTCTCTTCCCCCATTCCTTCTCCTTTAAGAGTCACTTCACTACCAAAAAACTTCAAAGTGTCTAGATTTTTTTCCCCTGAGATATACATAGTGTAACACAGAAGCATTGTGCAGGAAGAATGACAATACATTCATGCTCCATATCTGTAAAATTACACCTCATAGGACAGCCACACAGCAAGTCTCAGTGATGTTTGCTGAGGTCACTCTGAGACCAGATTCTTATCTGGCTGGTTACAGTGACTAAAATTGTATTGATTCATACCAGCTAACACTTGGCTTTTTTGTTTGGGGGTTTTTGTTTTGGTTTTTTTGTTTGTTGTTGTTGTTTTTTGTGTTTGTTTGGGGTTTTTTTGTTTTGTTGTTTTTTTTTTTTTTTTTTTTTGGGGGGGGGGTATTGAATGACATTAAATATGCATTATTCAAAATACATTTTATTTATCTTAATCAACGTACTACCCCCAATCAGAATTACAAAACTTTCCTCCAGCTGCACTTCAGTCAAACCTTCAATAGCCAGGAAATCATCAGACCTGAAATTCATTAGCTGACAAACCAAGCAGTCTACGTGACTAATGACTAAAAATAGCACTACAAGTAAAAGGATTATTATGAGAACTTAACTCAGTCCCCTTTGGTCAAAGAAGAAAGGAAAAATAGTTGGGAAGAGGGGAAAAAAAATTACTCTCTCAGATTTTATCTCCATGCTTAGAGAAGACTGCAAATTGTAACTGTGATCCATGGGATGGTGTAGCTCCTTTATTTGAGAGAACCTGGTCTTCTGCATGCTAGGAGTAACAAGAAGCAAGAGAAAATCCATACAGAGCAATATCAACAGCAAAGAATACTCATTCTTCCTAATCTCGTAGAGAGAGAGCTGCTCGAGTCAGAAAGCACAAAATACTCATGAAAATGGGGACAGCTTCCCAAATGCTTAACATCAATGTCTTTCTATACTCACACTAGTCTCTAACACCTTTTAGTCAGAAGACTCAATCATTCACAGATTATCTTGCTTATAACATACTTAAGGTCTCTTTTGTAGGTTTGTAACTTAGCAGTTATTTGCCCAAACTCCATTTTGGCCATTCCAGTTTTCTTACTTAACATCAGATGCAATTTATGCTTATGTTTACTCTTTTCTAGGTAAGATATTAAAATAGTTGCCTTTTTACAAGACAAATAGTGCTGTGTCACCTTCATTCAGAGATCTTACCAGTGGAGATTAAATTTTCAAGTGCCAGCGCCTTCTGATTTTTGACTCCCTCCTCAATCTGCAGGGAGGCCCACTGTTCCCAAAACAAGAAAAGTAGATGTTGATGGTTTTCATTTCATCATTTCCAGGCATTCTTTAATTACCTTAGGTGAATAGTCTGAGCCTCTTTTATTGAAGCCAGGTCTTAGATTTTCATTTTTCAGATTCAGCCTGAAGGCTGTCCTGCACACCTCCTGTTTCATTTGTTACATAGATTACCTTTTGCCATTTTCAGGAAAAATTGTTTGGCTCAAACTTCTTTTCAGGACACAGGCAGTTGGTTTTTTTCATGGGGCCCCACAAATTACTAAGCTACCTAAGAGACTCTATGAGGCCCATGGGTCTAAAACTCTCTCTTCCCCAGTTAGTTTCAGGCAATAGAATGATGCAAAATACATTAGAGACATGCTGGAAAAATAGATCTAAAAATGGATTTTAAAGAATAAAAGAGATTACCTCAGTTTTAGGGCATTCATGCCATTTCTGTTAACAGAAAACAGAGGAGGGACCATTTTGTATCCATAGTATTTCTGAAGTAGTAGTTTTGGTAATGAGCTTTCACCCTTCCCTGTCTTTACCTTTTTGAGCTAAACCAAGTTTCTCCTCCCTGTGCAGAGCAGCATAAAACTCCTCCATTAGCAAAATCAAATATACCAATATGCCTAATTTTTGAAGTTTTCATAGTTTTGAATGTTTTCATCATACATATATAGACATATAAATACTGACTCTCATGAGTACTAGATCTTCCCATATTTACGTCAAGATACCTGCCCTAACAAAGGACACAGGATGCTTGTGTGTATGCTCTGCTCATTATTAAGGAACCAATGACCCACTCAACTTATGTCCTCACCTGCTATTAAGGCTTCCCACCTACAACAGATAAGGACACATCCTTCTGCTTGGGGATAAATTCTTGCTAAACAGTTCATTTCCCTCTTAATGACATGCACAGCCAGTCACCACGAAGCTTGATCTCAAGTAGTCTTCATCATGTTACAACGTGTTGCATGCACCAACAGCATCGGCTATCTTTTTGCCATCCTTAAGTTTTGCGTGCTCTCTACCAGCTCCTTCTGTAGCTATTGAAGTTTAACTCAATAACAAAAAAGGGACACTTTATCACGGCATAATTAGGATATTTTAGTTACTCTTAGTTGACTTTTTTTACCAGCCATCTTAAAAGAAAAGAAAAAAGAGAAAGCAGAATAGGCGATAATGTGATATTTTAAACTCCATGCAAACCATCTGTAACAACACCATTAAAAAAAACAAAAAACCAGACCTTCACCTTGTCTATAATTTCCAATTATTCCCTAGGAAAGGTAAACTGGTACATCATCTGTCTCAATCTTTTGCAACACAAGGAGAGTCATTCAGAATTGGGGAGCCAGGGGATGTCATGAAAACAGCAGCCCACGCACCGAGAAATGAAAAAAATATATGGCACAGGAACAAGAACGTTGCAAAAGAGAGTAAAGGCAGAGACGTGGCAAACTTAACCTCTTTATAATGTACTGCTGGTCCTCACCCCTTCCCCAGTATCCTTTAGGATAGTTGTATGGCATAAGGGAGGAAAAAATAAAAATCACCTAGCTTGGTAAATAAAGCCCTTTGCCTTACTCTCTGCTTTCCTGTCTACCACCCTTATTTTGCCCATCATGGTCCTCCTACATGAACAGGCACCTGCCAGTTGACAAGCACTGCCAGAAATGAGCTTGCTCATACTACCCTGAAGGATTTGGAATACCTCAAGGAAGCTGGCTTTTGAATCCCAGGTAGAAAAAGGGTGATAATCACTGACCAAGCTGACTCACAGAAATATGTTAACTAGTTCAAATGAGGAAGACAAGTCAAAACCAACAAAAATTTATGAAGTTTACTAGTAAAGTATAAAGTCCTGCCTCATAGCACAGACAGCGAGACAAAAGTGGCAGCCTGTAATTAAATAGTCAGTTAAGGCTACAAAGGCAGAGGACAAGGCAGATCATAGAATCATAGAATTATTAAGGTTGGAAAAGACCTCTAAGGTCATCAAGTCCAACCATCAACCCAACACCACCATGCCTCCTAAACTAGGCCCTGGAGTGCCACGTCTACACCTTTTTTTTGAACGCCTCCAGAGATGGTGACTCCACCACCTCTCTGGGCAGCCTGTTCCAATGCCTAACCACTCTTTCGGTAAAGAAATTTGTCCTAATATCCAATCTAAACCTCCCCTGACGCAACTTGAGGCCATTTCCTCTCGTCCTATCACTAGTTACTTGGGAGAAGAGTCCAACACCCACCTCGCTACAACCTCCTTTCAAGTAGTTGCAGAGAGCAATAAGGTCTCCCCTCAGCCTCCTCTTCTCCAAACTAAACAACCCCAGTTCCCTCAGCCACTCCTCATAAGACTTGTTTTCTAGACCCTTCACCACCTTCGTTGCCCTTCTCTGGACACACTCCAGCACCTCAATGTCCTTCTTGTAGGGAGGGGCCCAAAACTGAACACAGTATTCGAGGTTTGACCTCACCAGTGCCAAGTACAGGAGCACGATCACTTCCCTACTCCTGCTGGCCACCCTATTCCTGATACAAGCCAGGATGCNCATCTGCAAACTTGCTGAGAGTGCACTCAATCCCCTCATCCAGATCATTGATAAAGACGTTAAACAAGACTGGCCCCAAAACTGAGCCCTGGGGAACACCACTTGTCACCGGCCGCCAACTGGATTTAACTCCATTCACCACCACTCTCTGGGCTCAGCCATCCAGCCAGTTTTTTACCCAGCAAAGAGTATGCCCATCCAAGCCCTGAGCTGCCAGCTTCTCCAGGAGAATGCCGTGGGAGACCATGTCAAAGGCCTTACTAAAGTCTAGGTAGACAACATCCACAGCCTTGCCCTTATCCACTAGGTGGGTCACCCGGTCATAGAAGGAGATCAGGTTGGTCAGGCAGGACCTGCCTTTCATGAACCCATGCTGGCTGGGGCTGGGCCTGATCCCCTGGTTGTCTTGCACCTGCCCCGTGAGCACACTCAAGATGATCTGCTCCATAACCTTCCCCGACACCGAGGTCAGGCTGACTGGCCTGTAGTTGCCCAGATCCTCCTTCCGGCCCTTCCTGTAGATGGGCGTCACATTGGCAAGCCTAATGTGCTTGATGAGGAAGAGGAGGTGGAAGAGGAAGATGAGGAAGAGCTTTCAACGGCACAGAGCAGGTGCATAAGGAACAGTTATCCATTTTCTCTTCTAATACAAGAACTGGGGAGCATCATATGAAAGTGTTGGGTAGAGTGTATGAGCAAGAAAAAGGTAATATATTTCCACAAAACACAGTGAAGTTGTGGAGTTCATTGTCCAGGACATATTGCCAGAGATCATCTGAAATGGGAGCAGTTACATAAAAACATGGATGAAAATCACCATGGGACACAAAACTCTCCTAACTCATGAATTGGCACAGGAGGCTGAAGCAACAAGCAGCTGGGAGGGTATTCCTGGCAATACCGCCATACAATCACCCAGCTCTTAGGCTTTTCATTCAGCAGTTGAGTTGACACCTGTCAAAGCCAGGCTATCTGCCTGGGTCAAACTCTGGACTGACCCAGCAGAGTAGCTTCTATGTCGTTCTACATTCGGTGGCACCTGTACATTTAATTTGTTTTTAAAATATGAAATAAGGCTTTGTGATCACCTTTGTTTTGCACAGTATTGAGACAGAGCTGTCATGCTAGTCTTTGTTGCAAAACAGTAATGAAAGGATATTTTAAATACCTTGTAATAACACAGATGTTGCAACTAGCGTAGAATTTAAGTGTTAAATGGAGCAACTTCATTCCTAAGTTTGCTGACTAAGTGAGAACTCAGGTGCTCTGCTTTCCTCCCTCCCATTTTTGAACTGATGAGGACACAAGGAGTCCAAACATCCAGCAGGTGATCCCCACTGGAATACTGAAGACTTCACAGCTTAACTCCAAAAGCCCATTTGTTTGAGGCTTCCTATAATTACATTCTGAACAAAATAATGGTGCCTAATACTTCACTATATTAATTACTTTCTTCATAGTATGACATGAAAAGCTATACAATATGGAATGTTCATTTTTTAAAATCTCACTTCTTGTGGTTTTTCCTCCCTTTTTCCTTTTAAGTACAGTTCAGTGTGTTGTTTGGTACTCCATTTTTCCATACTGTGTAATAAGTCGGTTTTGCCTCTCTCCCTCTACATTCCCATATTTTACTACCTCTTCTCCCATGTTCTCACAAAAGCTTTTCCTTATCACTCATTACACTTGCTTTTTTCAATCCTCTTCTTGGCTTTGTTCTCATGTGTGACAAAGGTGTTAGGGCAATTACTCCATGTAAAGTCTTCCAATATAATTACAAAGATGTCAGCAGGTTTTTAGATATAAGATCAAGCACTTATGACCTTTTCATCCAACAGTCCTTTCTGTCTGGCCTCATTTCCCCTTTCACGTGCCAAACAGGAACCCAGATAAAATGAACTGCATATTTTATAGCAGGTCTGAGAGGATGTGCAAGCAGTGACTGCCCACAATTGGACAGTGAAAAGCACTCACAAATCTCCTGGCTGCTCTAGTGAGGACAGATGTAATAGGTTGAGAAGGGTCCCAAACAAACGTTTGGGATAAAAGCACAAGTATCATTTCTTTGGTTTTTGATGCAGTGGCTAGCTCAGGATAACCATGTATTTGAAAGCACAGCAGTGAGCTTCTTCCACTAGGTTAAGTGTCTGCAGCATCTGCCCATACTCCAGTGGGAGTTTACAGCATATTAGCTACCTCAATGTACAAGTGAGCTATCAACTCAGAGAATATCCACAATTATTAGCTGGCTGATGTCCTTCCTACACATGAGTATTTCCAAGAAACAACAACACTCCAATTTCATACAGAAGCTCAGATCTCATAAAATTCCAGAAGATTCTTGGCAAATGAAGCTACAGCTGTTTAACATGTTTATTTGACTCTCCACAGGACTGTGAGAGCATAGTGTAGATTTCATTCTAGCAAATGCATTGTCTTTTGCAGCTGCAACACTAAAGAGCTGGAATAATGTCCCTAGCACAGCTTTGCTAGTATCCTCATTTCCACCAAATCCCATTACAGACAAGCAAACACAAAGCTTAAGAGAAAGCACGTTATTTCACAAATAAAAGCTTACACGTATATGGGAAAGAATAACCCTATCAGACACCAAACCAAGTTGATCTTTATCATTTCCAGAAATATTTTAAGGATAAATGAATGGTAATAATAGTAATTGTGGGCTAAGAGTTATGCAATTGAGAAATTACTGTCTTGGAGATCTTTTATCATTATACTAGTCATATGTCCTTAAAAAAAACCAAAACACTTCACAAAAAAATCTAACAAAACCACCGCCAAAACAAACAAAAAGAAAACAACCACACCACAAAATCAAAAAACCCACAAACAAAACCAATCACCCCCCAAATTTTCAAACCTTGAATCTTGCTTTTGTAAAAAAGGTTTGTTTTGTTTCTAAAAAAAAAAAAGTATCTACATTCCTTGATGGAGAAGCAGCAAAGGGTATGAATTCCATCCATACATAGATTACACCTTGCCCATTTGTTCCTGTCACTGTTCACACTGCTAAAACACTTCAGTGAAGCCAGGAAATCAAAATGACTTCTCTCATCATATGCCACCATTACTCATTGCTTAGTAATAGATCTGCAAACCTGGGCTTTATCCTAAAACACCTAGAGGTCCCAGCAAATCCAGTAAGGGCTACAGATATGCTTTCTTTGAAAACACAACTTGGAAAAAAAAAAATCTTTTGACTTTAAAGTCCGTGATTTCAGTCTCTACTCTTTTATTTTTCTCAAATTGACAAAACATGGAGGAAAATGAAACATGTTTTTCCTCTGCCTCCCAATTTGCGTAGTCATTTAGAGCTGCAAGAAGCAAATATAAAGTGTTCTCAGGTGAAAAGTTTTCTATTAATTTTGCTGGTCTACATAACACACTAAATCAAATGCAACACAATGGAGAAACCAGTCATAGTGCTCATGGTTGAATTTTTGGTGAAACATCAACCAGTTATTTGGTACTTCCTAGCGCGCTGATATTCCTGCGGTATAGTCAGTAGTGTGCTAATACATGACTAAGCATCTGCTCTCAGCATTATCAGCATAGCTATCTGGTAAGGCATCCTATTTTATCATTCAGGCTAATAACAGAAACCAAGGATGGTCTTTGTGCATTATCCTGTTAGCAAGATCTCAGGTAGGTAATGTCACAGCTAGAAACAAGTCGACACTTCACTAGGCTATCTATGTCAAGTTGTTCATTTCTTGAACAAAGGGCACATATAAGCCTGCCTTAAAGCTAATTGTATCCCAAGCAGCAATTTCAGCCATATTCTGGTGAATGAGCCCCAGGACTCCAAGAATAGGCCCAGCAATTGTATGCACAAGCTTTAACCCAGCATTTCCCAGCCCTACCCTTACTTCCAAAGAGCCAAATGGGCCACAGCACAAGCAAAGGGGACCTAACGTTCCCTCCATCCTCTCTCCCTCCCATTTCCTGCCAAGATAGCTCTTAGTTACTGTCTTGGCATGATGAGAAGCATTTGAACAATACTTCAAAGAAAACAGCTGAAATTAATTGTAAGATGAAAACAGAGGAAACTCCTTTTTTACCCACAGGACAGTTAGGGAACAATTTTCAACTAAAGAACAAAACAAGCCAGCCAGAATGGCAGTACATGGAGCTGTGCTCTTCCTGTTATTAGCTGCTGCAGCAATGGGGAACTAGACATAAAAAGCTATATCTGATTGCATAACAATTAATTCTTTTTTGATAAATTAATCCTCCGCATTGTGAACACAAAACTATCATGCTCATAACCTGTTACAAAAACTGTGGAAAGAAAAACATTTAACATGCTTTTCCAAAGAGAAGTGCCTTCCTATATAAAGCACCCACTGAGTGG
Source organism: Fregata magnificens (assembly GCA_013389945.1). Taxonomy (NCBI): domain Eukaryota; kingdom Metazoa; phylum Chordata; class Aves; order Suliformes; family Fregatidae; genus Fregata; species Fregata magnificens. The sequence goes on from WAAD01013702.1 coordinate 459,464, forward strand.
GTGAAATGTCCTTCAAAGTTGGGAAATTATTTTAATGTCTGCCAACTGCAGCAGCAAAGCTGTCCAAAGACCTCCTGAGGTTTGTGTTTGATATGAGAGAGCCTGATGAAATCAATTCCAAGTGCCACAAGCCTCTTACTCAGGGTACCAATAAGAATTTAATTAGCATACCACTGGCTGATTAAATAAAAGTATCACATATAAAAGCCAATATTACATATAGCCACTGCAGGCAGTCATTTCCCATTGACATCAGTATCTGAAAAAACAAGTAACCCCTAAAGTTTGCAGTCATGTGCACTATGCTAAATGATGTTCATAAAGCTGAAGACAGTCCCTGCCCAAGAGCTCTTAATCAGTACAAAAAAAAAAAAAAAAAGAGACACACACACACACAGAAGAATAATAAGACAGAAATAAGACAGAATTGGCAAGGTAAGATGGTCATAATATTAACTGTATCACATTGTTACAGACATGTTCTACTGCACAAATAGGTGGCTCTAACAGCTTAATAATAATAATAGTAACAATAGTAGTAATAAGTTTTCTGCCACAAGTAGAAAGTATATTCGTGAAAAGCAGGTTTATGCCAGAAAGACAAAGTTAATCTACCAGAAAACAGAAATGCTTCACTGTTCAATATGATGAATTCACAGCACCTACTTTTGGCCACTGGTGGATATGAAAAGTCAGACTTGAAAAATTAAATGCAATTCTGGCTTATTAAAGGCCCCAGAAAACTTTTACTGATATCAGCAGAATCAGGATCTTAGCCAAGACCTCTTCATCTCTAGAAAAACTACACTTTTAGAAGGTTGCATGGATTCCTCAAGTCTCATACAGCAGAACTTGTGACTGCTGGATCCCCAGATTTATAACTGGAAGAAGCAAACACACAGTCAGTATTCTTACCTAGAGCAGTACTCATTAATACCATGTAATTAAAACAACCCAAATAAAGCCATTGAAACTTATATACATCTAAAATACATGTTCTTGTTACTTACCAACTCCCATAAACTAATACATCTTTTTATTTATATTTGACTTGTCATGAGTATAGCATGAAGTATTCTAACCAGCTTGAAATAGAAGCAGTGTATCATAGAATCTCTACTTTAACCCCAGAAAACCTCAAACCAGTGCCAGATTATAACCCAGCTCATAACTAGATATCATTAAAGACACCATTCAAAAGAACTATCATGTAAGTTAAAGCTGCAAACAACACATCCAAGTTAATGGAATTCTTTCTGCTGACTTTTATGACATCTCTATCAAATGTACAGATTTTTATTTTTTTATTAAACTTGTCCTATAGTAAACACATACCTTTTTAACCCAATTCTCAACTTACCTCTAATATTTTTATTACAATTTTCACATAGAAATGAGAAATCCCCAATGACACTCTAAACATCGAAGGCAACAAAACTAACACCATAAACAAAATTGTCCAAATAGACAAAATCTTGCCCTCTGCAAAGCCATGGCCCTCTCTATTTTCTTCCATGTGTGCTCCTTCAAAACGCCAACTCGCTGCCTTTCTGAAAATATATGCTCATCTGTAGCGGAGAATCCAGCAAGCTTCAAGAGAGAGAGGCAAATAAAAATTATTCATTCTAAGAGCCAAAGCTATCTCTAGGAGAAGGCTGCTGCCCTCTGAAGCCTGACACCACAGCTGCTCTCAATGATAATGTAATTTCTACCCCTTGTCCCACCTTAACTCCACCCACTTCCTTTTAATTGATAAGCATTTACTCATCAGATATAACACAAGGGAGAAGAAAGAAAAAACATGATAAGTAGTAATATATGTTAGGTAATAAGATGCTACCAATAAGGAAACTTGTCAATGTGTCAACTAGTTTTCACAAGGTGTCCCACCAATGAATTACAATACAGAACCAAGTAGGTGTCGTTTCCAAACTGCCTAAAATCTTCTCTTCTAAAACTCATTTAGTACACATGAAGCACTTCTCCAACTGACATTTGCTCAAATTAGGGACTTATTTAGTCAGACTTTCTACTTCATGGTGAAATGACTGCCTCGTTTTGGTATTTGACCAAAGGAACCAACTGAAGCTTGAGGTGCAAGTCAGGCTTTTTTATTTTATTTTTTAATAACACCCATGAAATGAAGATGCAAATTTCAGCAGGCAGGAACTGACAATACCTGCTCCCTCCACTGCTCTACAAAAAATTAGCCAAACTGTATTACAGGGTTACAAAATGCACTGTAGTGAAGTAACGTCACCTACCTTTGCATCTATTCAACTACAGAATTTAAATACAATAGATAAGCAGGTTTCTCCTTCTATCCTGTCAAATGCCAATAATTTAATTCAGTATTTTTTAGGAAAGACCCAGTTCAGCCCCTTACACCAACCCCTCTCCTGCCTTTTTGTATGCATCACAGAAGAAACAAAGGTGAATAACTACCTCTAGAACCTAAGAGCCCACCAGCTGCTCATTTACAACCTTATCACAGAATAAGTTAACTAACCTTGGTGGAATGAGCATTTAGGGCATAACTTCCAAGACAGTGATATGCTGGTCCACCAAAGATCTTTCCTTTGCACATACTTACGTTAGTGTGTTTGTCTAAAGCTGGGTCTGTCCTTTTAAAATATCCCCATCCCCACATACTGTTGCTTGGTTTGTGTTGTGGAGCAGCTTTAGTACATACAAACTGGATTGCTTAGAAATGAAAGCAGACCCAAAGGTCCCCTGTAGAAAGTGCACCCAGTACTCTCCAGTCAGTAACAGAACCACAGATATTAGACTGGGCTGCACCACCACTAAGTCCTCTAATTTATACCATGCACCCAGGCAATAAGCAGCAGGCTCTTGACATGTTACAAGCTCACATGATACCATGACATGCTTCTTGTACTATATAATGTGTCAAGTAGCTTTTGTATCTTCAGATTTGCTGCTGAATGCCATCCCTCTTTGTAACTACAACGCATCTTCTTCAGCAGTCTAAGGTTTTTTTTGCATCTTCTTTTAATTATTTACCTGCTTTACCTTCTCTCCCCTTGCTGATCTCTTTCTGGGCCTTCTGTATCTTCTACAAAACCTCGCTGGTTTGCTTTTTAATTGTTTCTGCCTTCCCATTGCTCTTTCTTTCAATGGCAACCTCAAGCCCCTCACTCTCCCATTACACTGCTGCTGCCAGGCACACCATTACCCACTATTTCTCACCTGCCTCACCAAAAGGCTCTAGTTCTAGGCTTCTCTAGGAACAATGTTTCATTGTTTGTAAAACAGCGTTGCTCACCCATTTCTGTTTAGCTACCATTCCTTACAGTCTCATTTCTGGTCTCTTCCTCGAGTGGCTTGCCCTGCTAACACACGTTCCCTAGGGTGGCATGCAGTAGAGAGCTGGATGAGCAGGCGTTGATCCCCTGGCACAACGCAGCGCATCTCTGAATAGCTACCTTCAGCCTTGGCACAGGGGATTGGTATGCATGTTGCCTGGATGCTAAAAACTTTGTGGGCGGGAGGGTGGAGGTAGTTTCTGGGACCTGATTTGAGGCAGGAAAGGTGTGCAAAATGAAGTATGCTAGCACACTAGGAAGTAACAGGAAGGTGTGGTGACTCTCTTAATGGGATGCCTCAGCAATAAGCCTAGGCACACAAAAGAGGGATCATTTCTTAAAAGGAGAGAGGGAAAGACAGACTTCCCTACCCTGGGGGGAACAGGTTTCCTCTCCTGAATGAGGGAGAATTGTTTTCCGTCCTGCGAGAGCTTATCATTTGCACTGCCTGTCTAACCCTTACAAAGACATATTCCCCGCCACACCAGGAGCACAGACAGACACTGTAATTCTTCCCTGACACCTTCTAAAAAAACAGAGAGCAAGCAAACCCCTCCCATGCTCACCCCTCCATCATGCTGAATGATGGGACTGCAGCCCATTGTCAACTGTAATTTTCCCTGGCAAACCACTCAGTCCAAGACACGTGAGGTTTTCTGAGGGCTGCTGAGACAGCTATCACAGGCATATCCAAAAAAAAGCAGAACAGCTTTGGAGGGGGAACAAATAAAACAGAGAGGCTTTGGCAGTGTATTGCTTTTCAACATGTCACATTTGCCACACAGCAAAAGACAATTCTGCTTAGTTTGCTCTTGGACTTGCAGCACTGCAACAACCCACTGCAGTGAAAGCATCACCTTGAATTCATGGGCCGGCCTGGGAGCGCCGGCCCCTTGCAGGGTTGTGAAAGAGGAGGCCATAGGGATGGCATTCCCACATGAAGTGAAAGAAGATGAAGAGTTGCTAGTAGCCTCTCTACTGAGGTGGTCAAACTATCTAGGCCAAAGGCACTACAAGATCCATATGGCCAGGTCTCTTCTTATCTTTATTCTTTGCTTTATCCACTTTATACCTCCTAAAATCATGCAAAACATTTTAGTGTTCTTACTTTCTATTGCAAACCTTTAACGTCACATGGTTTGGAAGGTAAAAAAAGAAAAAAAAGACCAAAAAAAAAAAAAAAAACCCAAACACCAAAAACACACAAACTGGGAACGACACTGAAATCAAGAAGAGCCTCTACGTCTACCTATTAACAGGATGGAATAAAAATTCTAATGCAATGGAAAATTGTCCCAAAAAGCACTGAAGAATGGCCTTGAGTACTGGAATTGGTCCAATTCAGTCTCAGTTAATTTTCTGCCAAAAGTGGCTGGCAAAACTTCTAAAGCATCCTTCTGCTCTTGGGATCATGAGCATGGAAACAGCTGAGACATGGTGGTCAAAGCAGGTCTACTTCTTAACTCCAAAGCACTCGGAATTGCTGTAAAAGTAATTCTGGACTTGAATTTTATCTCTCCCAGGTATGAAGGTGATGCACTTGCTCGTGATGTGAAGAAGAAAGGAAATTCTTTATTTCTCCAGGCAATTCATAACATAGCTTCCCATTTTCCAGTCAGAAAGTTGGCACAGCTTATTACACCCCCATCACAATCATTGATTTTTTTTTTTATTATTTCAAAAGAACCACTGAAATGTACATGTTTGTCAAATTCCAGTACGAATAGCCATGCATCCAACACTATGAGCTGAATAACTACAGTTTGTGATGGGGCTACACAAAATTCCTTGGCACAATAATTTCTTTAAGAATTAGCTCTGCCATCAACTGACTAAACAGAGCTTCTGCATGTCATTCCTCTGCCCTTCTCGTGTTTATCCCTCTTACCAATAGCCAGCCTGCTGCAATCATGTCCATTTTGAAGCTGGAAGAGATATTTTATCCAGAGATGTGAAGGTATTGCAAATAATTCAAATAAACATGCAGCAACAGAATGTAGTTTCACTCATTTGTAAGGTCCAGTAAAGAACAGCTGATGAATTTATACCAAATAACTACAAGCATTTCTTTATGATGAAGTACCCTATATGTCAGGAAAAGTTGCAAGACACTTCATGTGCAAAACTCTCTGTTCATTTGGAAGAATGAAATCCAATGTAGAAGAAAGGGATCCTGGTGACGCAGGAGGAATTCAAGAGCAAAGCTCCTTTTAATTTAATGAATCTCAAACTGACATCTGCAAGCATAAGAAATTCACTTGAAACAATGAAGATATTCCTGGCCCCCTAGGGAAATGAGGAGATGGAGTGGGTGTCAGCTGCCTACTCTTGGCTCTCGATCCTTGAGGTCATTCTACTGATTTCTTACTATTAGGCAAAGTTTTGCAATTGTCTGAGGGAACCGGAATTATGACCCATTTATTTTTTCACTGAAGGAGAAGCAAACACAGCACTGACCTCTGCCTATCTGTAGCGCCTTATACAGAAGGGTTAAATCGGGTACGAACAGCCTTTTTCCTGCACAGGAGTGGCTATACAGCAGTCATCTTTCAAGCAGGTGCATATACACTGTGAACAGATAAAAACTGCAATAGGACATCACAGCTTTCAAGGAGCACCACTACAGTTTTGCCTTCCCTTTGAAACGTTACCTACTGCAGACATGGACTAGAAAGAACACTCGGCGTGGCCTCTAAAGAGAAGAAATCACACAGTCACAGAAATTTTGGGAACCCCTCTTTCCAGGTATGCCTCCTTCCTGTCCAATACTAACTATTCCAGTGACTCCAAAAGATGCCTGGAGGGATGTCATAGAGGAGAGTTTGCAGCCGATACCGGCCTGCCTTTCTTGTAATGCCTTTCTTACCAGACTATCAGAACATCGTATGTCCCTAGCACATACTGTTCCAAAAGAGCACTGACACATTAACTTCAGCCAGGTGGTGCTTCAGATTTTGAAGTAATACATTCCATACAGGTTAACAAAGAGATATTTCTACCTGAGGCAAATGACAACAGGCTTCATGGCTATCAATCTTGGTCAATCTTCTATCAGTTGATCTTCTTTTTTACAGTAAATATACAGGGTATATTGTTTACCTGTTTCGAGCTGCAACATGATCAAAAGCTGCTTACATCTAGAAGTACACCCTAGCATTGTCATTAGGCACATGAAGGTGTTGTTATTGCTAAAAATGTTCCTCTGACTCCAGTTGTAGGGCTCCCTGGTATTTCTATGCAAGTTTTGCCATGCTACAAAGACAGCAAAGCAGATTGATCTACTTAGAAAAGCCCTGTAAGTCAATAACACAAAGTCAAGAGAGCAAATCTGTGCTGATTTCCCAGCATCTCTTAACACCCAGGGATACTGGGATTATGTTTTGCAGGATAAGAAAGTCTTTCAAACAGGACTGACCCGAGCATTCTGCACTCCAGTAATTCTGATGTGTGCACTCACACATGAAAACTACTACAAATACCTCTTTTTCGATTAAATTTTTACTAGCTATAACCAAAAAAAAAAGGCCCTTTTGGTTTTAGCTTATATCTTCTCAATGTTTCAACCTCACATTCAGCAAACTCTTCACCTGATTGCTACTCAAGGGTGAAATAATCTCTGGTAGTTTTGTTTCGATTTTTATCGAGACTGAGGTTCATGCTTCGCTTGTGAAAAATCCTCCAAAAGGCCAGAATAACCTTAAGGATCACCTATTGCACGGTAAGCAATGCCAGGTGCAGTATTTATTTATGGAAATCACACTGTCTTTATGCACAGAAGTGCAAATATCCACTCCTCTGCATTCATACTCTAACTGATCTATGTCTGCTGCTCTTGAGGTCTGCATGGATCCCATCTACACCACTAAACAGATCTGTGTTTATATCTGACCGCAGTAAGGTTGTGCTATTTAGGGTTTATCTTTGGCCATCAACAGTTGAATTATGAAAACATTGAAGAAGTATGTTTAAGTATTGTGTCACTCATGAGGATGACTGTAACGCATTTAGCTCTGACCACACAAGCATTATTGTTTCCACACAAGATAAATGCAACAATTATAGAACCTTATTTATCATATCCTGTAGCTTACAACAGGCTTGCATCTTTGTATCACAAAAGCGGGAAGTCCACTACGTGTTCTGACTACATTTGTTTGCCTCAGCAATGTATAGATACCCATCAGATTTGTAAGCATTACATGACTGTCAATGCATATCTCATACATTGTCAATATAAATCTTGTATCTCATTTGTGTATCATCAATGCTGAGTATAATTGAATAATTTGTCAATGCCCAATATTTATTGCATTGATTAAATGTGTAAAATTTTCTCACAGCTCTGGCTTAGGAGTCACTGCAATCACGGCACAGGGTCCTTTGGGGCAATTTCTGAAAGATGTCAGCATTCATGTCCGCTCTCATCGTTTTCTCCACAAACGGCTATGGCAGCTGGTCATATCCATCTGTTCTTGTTGCCTCCACTGTGACAACATGGTCCACTTGTTGCAATGTATCACTTCAGTTGTGTTGCACTGATTACCCGTTCATTTAATACCACGTGGCCTGTATTGCGAGAAATGCATACTAGCTCTTTCCCATTAATCTTGTCAATCATTCTGAATCATGTGGAGACTCGTCACCCCCTTATTCAGAGATCTAGACCATTTATGAGCATGTTGAGAAATAAAAGTCTTAGCTGGTCCCTCTGTCCACTGTGATAACAGGTAAGAATCACAACAGGTTTCCTCTTCTAAATATTGGCACCATTCACATATATTTTAAATAATACTTAAGGAATTTTATTTAAATGAAAATATGCCAAAACTAACCATTCTCCTTCTAATCTTGCCAACGAGTTTTAAGGGAAAAGAAATTGCAATAAATATGTTAATTTTAGATGCAACCTAAAAATACATGCATGAGACCCCAAAATTGTCAAAACACCTCTTGAAAGACCACAGGAGCATACATCCTCTTTCAAGAATCAGGAAATTAATGTCTAAGGCTAAGGGTATGCTTACCTATAGTCCTTGTGAGGGATGAAATCAAACATTTGCTCTCCCAAAGAGAAGGGGGAAAACTCCTGCAGCCTTTGGACTGGATCTCTGATCACATTTCAAAGAACACTTTCACTTTTAACTCTCCCTTCCTGAAATTTTTTTCTAGAGCTTTTTTCTGGCTGACATGGTCAGGAACATGTGCTAGAATGTGAAAAAAAAATGTTACTACAACTATTAAAAAGAAGTAAAATGTGACTCCTGAAAAAAGACAAAACATACATTCTGCAAACTCAGTCTATACCTTAGGAAGAAGTGGTACAATTTACTGCTGTCAGATCATTGTTTAGCATTATCATTTTATTACTTCCTTATCACAATTTATTAGGTTATTAACTCAGAAGATTCTCACCACGATTCTAAACAGTACAGTGCACCTCCAGACATACTCACAGCTGCATGTCCTGTTTCAAAAGGTACAACCTTGTTATAGGTAGGAGCACAGCCAGCACCATGCCTTTTCATACCGCAGGCTGGCATGACACCATCCTCCCACTCCGAAGACATGAATACAGCTCGCTCCACCCACACTCCCAGCTGGATGATGTGGGCCAGGCAGCTCACTTTAAATGCTGTTTTGATGCTTTACTAAAGGTCTTAGTACAGATCAGTGAGGCGCTTCTATAACTGCAGATCGCGACTGTCGGCCTGGAGCTATCTCAGGTCCCAGAGCTTGCAGGCAGGTGACTGGCAGGGATCACTGACGCCAGGACACCTCACCTTGCCCTCTGGAACAAGGCCTTGCTTGCTGCACCCTCAGTCCTTTGCTCCCGAAGCCACCCCTGAGACGCAGGGGGGCTGAACAGCCTTCCTAAATCGGAGCACTGTGTCACCTGAAGGGTAAAAACAAAACAGGAATTTAGACTTAAGTATTCCACCATTTAAGGCAAACCGAAAGGGCTGGTTTTGCAGCGAGCCTCGCCGGGCAGGAGGCGGGAAGAGGCCGGGAGAGCGAGGGAGGATTGAAGCGGGCGCGGAGGCGGTGAGGGC
>WAAD01013702.1:469120-484650 GCA_013389945.1 Fregata magnificens
CCGCAGGCCCGCCGGGACCCCGCTGCCGGGGAGGGCCCCACGGGCGTCCGGGGCCTCACCGCGTGCCGTGCTGGAACTCGGTTTTGCAGCGTCTTCCCTCCCCGCTGCACCCTGCTGCAATGGAGGTTGTTTTCCGTACTGACTAATGGCGGGAAATTGTGGCTTTTTTTATTTAAAACGAGGAGGTGTGGGCCACCGAACGTCTGGTGCGGCAGCAGCGGCGCCGTGTCTGCCAAGGGCTGACCGAAATGCTGGTCAGGCCTTCTGGCCTAAGCCTTGCAGCTGGGCGTCACCTGTACAGCCACAAACTGCTCACTTGTGAATGAAAACATGAGGAACGGAAAACAGCTGAATACACATTCCGACTTCATTTCTTAAATAGAGATAGGTATTGAAAAACAAGTGATAGCCTACTCCGTTTAAAAGAAAAAAAAAAACCACACTTAATTTTGACAGCTTTTTTTCCTTCCCTGAAGACAGCATTTACACTTTTTAATATTAAAGAGAAAGTCCTGTTCAATGCTACTGTTAATGTGAACTTTTTTTCCTCTCCTCCTATAAAGGAAGGTTTTCTCCTCGGAGATGTGAAAGGTGAAGCCAAGAACAGCATTACTGACTCACAGATGGATGATGTTGAAGTTGTTTATACAATCGGTTAGTCTGTCCACATTTTTAATACCATGCTTGGTTTCAGGCAATATACGATTGCTTACAGTTTTGAACGAGGGCAGTCAACACCTTACAGCAAGATCAAAGCTGCTAGATCCTGGGGTCCATGTTAACATAAAAAACCTAACACACTTGGAAGGGTTATTTTGTAACATGAATTGCTAAAAAAATTCAATTTTACTGTAGTAAATATAATTTAACAGAAATACTAGTTCTTGGTTCATTGACTAGCTCCTCTTTGTCACATTAAAGGTAATTTAGGGCTTAGACTCCTTTGTCTTGGCCACATCACAAACTCTCCTGGGCGACAGTTGCCCTAGAAAAACTTGGCCTATTTCAGTGATGTGAACTTAATGCGTTAGCATCTATTACCTAATTTAGCGCTTATAAAATACTGTGTGTGAAGGCTGCAAACTATGTATTTCATTGAGCAGATGCCAGATGTATTTTCCTTTATAGTCTTCATGGGATTGGCATGGATGTGCATTTCATAGTAGCCCTTAAAAACATATGTATACATGCACGCACATTTAAACTCCATTCCTTTAAAACGCGGTGATACAAAAAGAAAGAGAACAAGGTAATATAATATCTGCCTTCTTTCCAATATTCCTGAAAACACAGTAGGGAGAAATTGCATCCCATTTTCTAGTTTTACTCTAGGATACAATTAAGGTGTAACACTTTCTTCCACAGAGTCTCACACCTGAACCAAAAATGTGTGGAATTTTTTGTGGTAGTATTGATCAAGTTACCCAGAGTCTCATCATCACATTCTCACATAAGCGGAGTCAGTTACTCCAAAGTTTGAAGGCTTTTTTACTTTACTTGTGAAAACAAAAGTAGGGGAGAATTTAGGAAAAGGAAAGGATTTCAAATGCCATTAGATCACCTACTGGGTTTTTTTCTTTGGTAGTCAGTCTTCCAGTTCTCATCTACCCTATGGGTTTCTGTTCTTCTGCCTCATCTTTCTTACTAACAGCATCCATGCCTTGCTGCAGAGTAAGTCAAGTGAAATCCTTCATATTACATACTACTCCTGTACTCAACAGAAGGGAGGGGAAAAGTGGCCAATCTGATTTTTCACTTGACAGAACAGAAATGTATAAAAATACAGTTTATATAAGTGGTTCCCTTTACATTTGAAAAATGAATTAGAATTTTTAAAAAATATTTCCTTTCTTAAGCTTATTTAGACGTTAATGCATTTGATTTTAAGAAATTATATTCTATAGAATTCTTTCTTGGTTCTTTTATCAGTTTAATTCTGATCCTAGCATGCAGAAGAATACACATCTTGAAATTATGAAACCAGAGTAATATTACCTTCTCTTTCCAGATATACAGAAGCATATTCCATGCTACCAGTTGTTCAGGTAAGAATCTTAAGTAAGCCAATATGAAGAAGTTAAAATTAACCCTAACTTGAAGTCTTCAAGAGTTAAACTTATATTACATTACTGAGAAAATCACCTGGCTGTAACTACAGTAGCCATATCAACCCCTTGGAATTACAGATGCAAAATGCCTTATGTTATTCCTATTTTGGTTCTTCATGTCCTTTTTTGGTGTTTGTCTATGCATACAGAAATAGAGACATGGCACACTGCACCTTCTGGTGAGCTATGATACCATTTAAACTACAGAATAACGTGAACATACTGAAAAAAAACCCATTGCTTTTCTAAAAGCATACATCCAAACCCCTCACCCTCAAAAAAAAGAAATAAATAAAAAGGTAGCATCAGCCATAGGCTTCTAAGTGGTTCAGAAAAAGAAACGCTTGTTAGCCCCATAGCAGGAGTAGTTTCAAGGACTAGTATTTAGAGTTCCATCACAGATGGGAACACAGCTGTGCAGGTTTGCACCCCTGTAAGAGGAGAATCACAACACAATTTCCTTCTCAAATCTTTCTGAAAATTAATAAACCCAGATGTTATTAGAAAGGCATTTCATATCAAATTGAAGGCATCTTACTGTTTTGTAGTTGAGAGGACACAGATGCTACCTTTAACTTGTGTCCCAGTAGCACTGATGCCAGAACAGCATCTGGGCTATACAAGACCACCTACATAGTTATTTGAATAATGAAATTAACAGCACTATCCTAGCAGAGAAGCTGTGTCAGCGTATCTTTATGCTTACCAAGGGAAAAAAGCTATTAAAGCAAGATGACTGCCAGACTGCTAGGGAATAATTATTTCTACAGTAGCTTTTTTTTTCCTCTAATTGTCCTAATTTTCTTCTAGCTTTTATAATTCTGCTGGAGAACTGAATGAGCTTGCCCTGAAGAAAATACTATCAGGCTGTAAGAAGGTATTTTATTTTCAAACCTAAGCCATACCAAGGAGCTTGCTCAGATTTTGGGGGCTGTTCTAGATACCTCTTCTATCAACCTTTTTTTTTTTTCTCTCCTTTTTTTTTTTTAAATCTTGTATCTAGTCCCTCACACTACTGGCCAAGACAGCTGCATCATCTTTTCCCCCAGAAAGAATAGTTTAGGTTATTTTTGACTAGGATTTGCCTACATACATGTCATAACTTTTTTCCCTATTCATTTCTCAAGCAAACAGTTCAGATAGCCCAAAGGAATTCTACTGATTTCTAGCTTAAGATCAGTTGAGGTCAGCTCACTCAAGTGGTTAAGTACCACTTGACCAAAAAAATTTAGAGTCTTCTCCACAGAAGAAAGTTTCACAAGGGGAAAGTAGAAGCTGGAAAGAGACAAACAGCAAAATAGCAGAACCAAGTGTGCAGAGTTTCAGCTTGAGCACAAGCTCACATGGTTTTGAAGGAGAGAAGTTGTCATACTGGAATTAGGCCTCGATGTTGTAAGGGTTTCAAGTTAACTAACTGCTTGAATATGTATACATCACCAAACAATTTAGATTCATGACTGAATCCTCTAACTTGCTTCAGTACGACACACAGGACAGCATGATTCAACAGTAATAATGAATTTTCTTCTGCCTGCAGAGTGTAATAGGATGGTACAAATTCAGACGTAACACAGACCAGACCATGACATTCCGGGAAAGACTTCTTCATAAGAATTTACAGTCACACCTATCAAATCAGGGCCTTGTATTCCTTTTATTAACATCTAGTATGATGACAGAAAGTTGTTCTACTTACAGACTGGAACATGCCTTACATCGGCCACAAGAAGGGTAATTGGTTTGTTCTCTAGTTTTAATAAAGCAGTAGCACAGCATGTGCTGTAACTTGGAACAGTTTGGTTTTTTCTTTGTTGCAACCAAATTAACACTGTTTATTTTACCCTTGAAACCTGCACATTAAAAAAGATTATTCTCTATATTGCTAGAGCCCAGTTGAAATCTTACCCTGGAGTTCTGTTCAAGGATTTGCCTTTATAACTATCTGTAGTGCCAGTGTCAACAGGCAGACACTGTCAGTTCATTTCTGCACCTAATCTGTTCTTGATCAATTTGGTTTTGTGTATAGGACTTCAACTATGCATAATGTTCATCTTCGCGTATCATTGAAATATTTAAATTGGTGGTAATTTTCAGTTATCTTCAGAGACATGCTACCCATAGGCTAGGCTTAACAAGCAAGTATTGCATTATTGTGTGACTTATACCCAGAAACAGGGGTGAGGGGGGAAACTAGAGGCATTACTCAGTCTTGTTGCTCTTGCAGTTTGCCTTTAGCCATAAATAGTCATCTATCTGTGATGTGATAGATTTAGCAAGAACTATACTGTAAACCTCCATCTGGGATGCTTAATGGTCAAGAACCTTTAACTATCAAAGAGAGGCCTTCGTATGTTAATAAATCATGTTCTTGTACTTCTGCTTTTTAAGACTTTTCCAGAAAGTTCCTTTGGTGGTTACCAACTTGGGTATGGCAGAACAGCAAGGTTACAGAACAGTGTCTGGTTCCTGCATATCTTCTGGTTTTGTGAGAGCAGTAAGACAACACAGGTACAACATATGCCCTATGTACTGATAGCTGTAGCTTTCAGTTAAGATAAGTACAGTTATCTTTCTATAAAAGTATTACTTTAAGTGCCTTTGCAAAAGCTACAGCCATACCCTGCTCACTTGTTGACCTGCTTCCTGCAATTATTTAGCTTTCCAAGGTAGTTGGAAATTAGTTTAGTCCCATACTTCGCCATGAGAGCAGCTGTCTGTCTCAACACAGGCACCTAGTGTTGAAGCTCAAAACGCTTCTTTATTCATTATAGCTCCTACTAAGTAGGCACTGGGATCATTAACTTGCAATTATACAGTTATATTCTTGGTCCACAGGTCAGAATTCTTTTACGAAGATGGATCCTTACAAGAGGTTCATAAGATAAATGAGATGTATGCTACTTTGCAGGAAGAACTGAAGGCAAGTCAGGCATACCTGCTGAAATGGTTATTTTCAGCAGTACTACAAAACCAAGTCAAGCAAAGGGTACACCGTCTTGCACTAAATGAGAAACAAAGCTGTGTCTTGGAAGCACATAGTGAAAGATCAGGGAGTTCCATTTACTGTTAATAGCTGTACACTAAGTTCTCAAAAGTTGAAGACTTAAGTTTCCATTTGATCACAAGTCCACTGATAAATCCTCAAGTCCACTGATAAATCCTCAAGTCCACTGATAAATCCTCAAGTCCACTGATAAATCCTCAAGTCCACTGATAAATCCTCAAGAGGATTATTTTGAAGGAGCACTATCTGTTTGTCAGAGCTCCTTTTCTTACATGGGACAAGTAAAACATCTTGCAGCTCATTCAACACACATTTAAGTTATCATCTCTAAAATCCACCTCAAGCTCATTACTGAAGCTTTTTAATACTTTGTGTCCAACTTAAAATAATGAGTACCTGTAAGGATTTTGCAACAAGGTTAAAGTCGGCTTCTGTGAATACTGTTAATTCCATCAAATGCTCTTTTCCTTGCAGAAAATATGCTCTACAGTAGAAGCCAGTGAACGATCTGTAGAGAAACTCTTAGCAGAGGTGAACCAATTAAAAGAAGAAATAAAGAAGAAAAAGCAACAGAGTTGTTCAGGTAAGTTAAATAAATGCA
The DNA here is from genome assembly GCA_013389945.1 of Fregata magnificens. Lineage (NCBI taxonomy): Eukaryota > Metazoa > Chordata > Aves > Suliformes > Fregatidae > Fregata > Fregata magnificens. The sequence continues at coordinate 474,834 of WAAD01013702.1, forward strand.
ATGCCAGTCTTAGTAAGACTTCCAAAGTTCATTCAGTTGGCAGAAGCACAAAACACTACTGAACTTGAGGCAGCCAAAACAGTAGGGGTAGAAGTGTGCAAGAGGGACTGCAACTCTAGCTTTTTTTTCCCCCCCCAGGAGAAGACAGAGACTACCCAGGAGAGCCAAAGGAGAATGTTCTCCTTTGTCAGGCACTGCAAACATTTTTCCCCAATTCTGGGCTTCAGACATGTATTGTTTCCTTCAAAGGCCGACAGATACCCAAGAACTGCTGCAACATTGACCATAATATTAATGTCATGGACAAACTGACTCTCATGGTAGAGGAAAGAGACTTCACTGAAACAAGACACCTAACCAAGCGTAAACTCAGAGGGACCACAACAGGATCAAAGGCATTCAAGAAATCCAGATCACTGCAGCTTCACCAAAAATTACTTCGGGACCAAGAGGACAGTGACCAGGAAAGGAAGCTTATGCTGAGTAGTACTGAAACAGATGAGGACACGTTGGAAAAAATTAGAGACACAAATGAATACCCACACTCTCCTACTTTCTGATCTGTTAATGATTTGTCCAGATGACTTTGCACCAAAAGTTACTGCCAGCATATCCAAGTGACATATCACTTTATAGCCCTGCAGGGATAAAAAACCCAGTGCATTTTTGCAAGACATATAGGTTTGGGGTTTTTTTCCAATGCCTGAATCCTGTTTGGCCTAGGCAAGTCCAGATGACATTCCCTCATTTTGCCTTCCAGAGTTAAATCTGTATTCGCTCTCTCAGGGTTTAAAGACTACGCTAGCAGGATGTTAATGGTCATATAACCATGTCACATACTGCCTCAGAGTAATACAACTTCAAGCTGCTCTTGAAGCACTACTACCCTTCCCTCAGCAGAGGCTAAGGCAGGGAATGAACATCAAATGAACACAGGTAACGTGCTTAACAGAACTAGCTGTCTACATAAATTGCCACAATTTAAATACTTTAATTTATCCTTAGCTATCCACTACTTGTTTATTTCCCCCGCCTTCCAATCCAGCAAGGGAAAAAACAGCCACCTGAACTTTAGCAAGACCTGTGAGCAGAAGTGGTCCATACAGTTGCTGATTTCTACTGTTGCTTTCATCTTTCCTTCAGACAGTTTTAGAGACTTGACACTTCATAAAAAAGCAACTGACATCCACCCTTCAGTCAGTGATGCATTATGCTAGCCAACCACATTTCCAGTAAACAAGTATACAAACATGAGAAGTAGTTTTATTGTTTATTTCTTTATAGTATATTACTCTGGATACTTGACATTACATATCTTGGGGTCTGTGAGAAATGATGGGTTCTTAAACATAACTGGCATAAATCCTGTAAAAAGATAAGATGGAGGAGTTTTTTAATAGGAAAGTAGGCTTGACGTACAAAACTCAAAAGCATAATCATACTTACCATATACATGAGCTCTTTTAATGGCTTTTGTAACTTCCTTCTGCTTCTTGTTGCACAAGCCTAAACAGAGAAATTTTCAGTCTCTTAAATCAACATAAACAAACCATTAAAGGGTGAAAGTGATATTACTGACAATTCCCTCTAGCTTTGTCTAAGTCTTCCTAGAAAAATACATGTGTGTTATACTATTAAATACAAAAAAACCCCATATCATTAAGGGATATGTTAATTCCTTGATGAAGGCTACTAAGTCAGAGGAGTACTATTACAAAGTTTATAGAGTTGGCAGTAGTTACTTTTGGAAAGATAGCTGATATACCATTACTTGGACTCTCAGGAACATTAATATTATCCAGTAAATGATTTAATTTAATACTTCACATACCTGTTATATGCCTGCCATAAATGCAGCCAGTATGCGGAGAAACAAACTGGGAAAGAAGCTATTTAAAATTAAGAAATCCAAAGTCAGTTTAAGACATTTTTTGAGAGAGCTTTAGATCATTTTACTAGTTGCATTCTACTTTACTTTTTTTTGATCTGTTTTTACACAACTCAGTTCTACCTGGAAACGAGAAAAAGCATAGCTTGGAGTTAGGCAGTATTTTATATGCCATAACATTTAAGCTATACAACAGCAGAATTAGAACTGAGGACTCTATTTGGTAGATAACAAAGCTGTAACACCTGCACATAGGACTAGTAGATTGAACAGCTTATCACAACTACATTATTTGACCCTTGTCTGCACACATTCTTACTGTTAAGTTTTAAACCCCTACACATACAAACAAATTTTTCATTTTTTATCCTTGTGGACTTCCTACACATACATTTAAAAATAGTAAACCAGTTACCTTCATTTAAGGACAGGAATTTTCAAACTCACCTGCACATTCTTGTAGTCCACATTTATTCCACATAAGATGCATTTTTTAGGAGGCTCTTTATAGGGGTTCTCCATTTGTATGGGCTGAAATTGGAGAAATAGGAACATCTGTAAGCTTCACAAGAAAATAAGGAATGTTTGTTATTTTTATCCTTTGAGCAAAACATGCCTTGAAACCAGAAGAGGTATTTAGTGCATCACTGGAGTTTTTCAACAACTTTATTTCTCTAACACACCAATTGGTGCCTAGCAATCCAAAAGACTTCTCACAGCTACACAGCCTTTTACATCTTGGTAATAACAACAGTGTAATAAGTCAATTAAAGCAATCAGTAAGATAGTGCTTACACCCTTTACTTAGAAGGCAATGTCTACAGAAGCTGATAGTAAGGTAGTTCTGTCTAATAAGTCGCAAGAGATATTCTTTTTTTTAAACTAATTTCAAAGCAAATGGCCTGAAGGAGCTCCTGTCAGCTCACACTCTTTAACAGAGAGATTCTCAAATATCTCAAAAAGCCCTGAAAGGCTCCTTAAGCTTCAGAACACACCCAGCACCAAATCCTTGCAAGATATGAGTGAAAGGAGAAATTTCATTTTGGCAGACGGACAGAATTTGGGCAGAGAAAGATTATTTTAAAAAGTTTTTGCTGGTATCAGACAACACATTTTTATGACATAACAACCACACTTAGTGCATTCTCTGCACAGGCAGACTCTTACATCTTTTTCCCAGCTATATACAGGAAATCAGTGCTGCCAGAGGTTCTGCTCCACATTCGAGCTGGTTTAGGTGACCACAGCTAAGATACTAAACTATACATCAACGGCGCCTTAACTTCACCACCTGGTGACCCCCCCCCGCGCTGGGTTCCCGCCCCGTAACACACCTCGTAACTGAGTTCGGGGTTTTTTAGGAGCCCGAGCTACACGGAGACCAAAGCAAAGCGTTTTCAGACACCTCTGCTGCCTGAGCGCGGGCGGGAAAGGCGGAGCTCGCCACGGGCTGCGCTCGGGGGAGCCTCACCTGGTCGGAGCGGCCGGGCTGCCGCTCATGCTGCAGGCGGCGGGGCCGCCCCCACAGCGCCGCTGCAAGGGGAAGAGCGACAGGATTAGCGCCGGCGCGGCGGGAGAGACCGGCCACGCGAACACGCCCCCCACCCCACCCCCGGCCGCTACCGCTCGGGCACGGCCACCTCGCTCGGAAGCGGGGGAACGAGAAAGCGGAAGGAACACACCGGGCACCAGCCTCCGCCAGGGCCTCCACGCCGCCGCCATCTCACCCTCCGCAGCGCAGCGCACCGCCCGCGAGTAACGCCACTTCCGGCTGCAGGCCAGCGCCTTCCGACTGCCGCCGGCTCCCTGCCCCTACCGCCTGCGCAAATGCGATTCGCCGGCCAATGGGGTGGCGGCCCTGCCCTGCTTGAGGCAGGCGATTGGCCGCTGCCTGGTCACGGTCCCTTCACTTCAGCAGCCCGTTGAGGGAAGTGGCGTTGGCGGCGGGCTGGGTGGCGGGTCTCCCCTCTCCTGATGGCGGACCCGTCTGCCTCTGGCCGCTCGGCCGCCCCTCGCCGTGCCCTGCCGCGGCCGTGACGGTCTCCCCACCGCTTCCTCCAGAGCGGAGGCTGATACTCCGACTCTCCCCAGCCCCCCGGGGCGGCGGTAATGGCCGAGCCCCCTCTCGCCGTGCGGAGGAAGAGCCGCCCCGCCTCTGTCGGCAAGCGGAGCCGGGCCCCGGTGCAGCCTAGCACCCTCTGCTCGCCGGTGGCTCGCAAGAGACCGAGCTCCGGTGGCGAGGGGCCCCCGGCGGAGACCCCGGTAGGGGGATGGCGGGGTGCGGGCAGGCTCCTAGGGCTGGGCATTGAGGCGGGGGGACTCCGGCTGGGAGGGTGGCTTGGCCCAGACCGAGCCTGCCTGACGCTGATCGGGGAGGGCCTTGCTCTGCATGGCGGGGGAGTGCGGTTTGGCTTCAACTTTTAGAAAAATTCATCACTACCAAGTAGCTATGCAGGCATCATGTCTGCTTGTAGGCTAAGTTTCACTGAGTTAAAGCATGCATTCCTTTAGGAGTCAAGCTAGGTTTTCCTCACAAATAACATCAGAAAAGCACTTAACTTTCTTGTTAATTTGCGGAAGACAAATGACTTGCAGCTGATGTGTGTGCTGTACAAGTTATGCTGCCGCCTTTAGTGTTGCTTTGGAGTAATAATACTCCTTATTATGTTTTTACAGTATAGTAATGATAGCGAAGAAGATATGTTTGGCGACTATGACAGCTTTTACGGAAACAATTCTTTGCTAGCGCAAGTTGATGATATAGAGCAAAAATACCTGCAGGATAAAAATATGGATATTAAAGCAGCTGAAGAAATCATAGTTGGGAATCTTCAGTCAGGAATTTACCAGACAAAACAAGATAATTTTTCTACTTCAGAAAATATGGTTGTCCTTAAAGCTGACAAAGAGGATGCTTTCCAAATGAATGAAAATGACCCGATGGATAGCAATCAAGAAACAACTGAATCTATTTTAGATGACTTGCCATCATCACAACTTTTGTATTTTGAGAAAACGGATGAACTTTCTTCTGGTTCTAGAATATCTCCAGTCTCAGAAAGGAGGGATAAATGTGTGAATTCTTCCTCAGACAAAATCAGGAGTCTGTCATCTTTTTCTCCTGATGCTGAACACAGGAACAGACCTACTGACTTTTCCTCAGACTCTAAGTGTGATTCATTTAAAACTGAGAGTCTTAAAGATCATCTGAAAAGTGCTATGACTGGAAATGCCAAAGCCCAGACTCTGCAGGTCTCTAAGAGCAAGCAGCTTAAAGAAGCTGTTTTATCTGAAGAGATTTGTGTTGCTAGGAAAACTATTGAATCTTCTTCGGTTGATATAGGCCCTTTTTATGGATTACCTAGCAAAGTTAAAGACCTATTCAGACAATTTCGAGGGATTGAAACTCTTTATGGTAATGTAACTAATGGTTTGTTGAAATTAAAAAAAAAAAAAACCTGCTAGCGAAGTGTTTCCTGTTTTACCCATTACACTGTAAAAACATTTAAGTTAATGTAATATGTAATGTAAACCATGTTGGAAAGTGGTTGTTTTGTTTCATTAAGTGGTTATTTTGATTTTTTAGATGGGTGGGGAAGGTTGATACGGCTTATAGAATACTTTGGAAGGCTTGATCACTGAAAACTTTTAGTGGTTTATTGAAGAAACTCTCAAACACTAGGCTTAAAGTATTCTATATGTTGATATTGATTAACATGCCCCTGGGGGTTGCTAATAATTCTTTTTTAATTCTGCAGAATGGCAGCATGATTGCTTAATGTTAGAATCTCTACAGCAAAGAAAGAATTTAATATACTCGTTACCAACCAGTGGTGGAAAAACGCTTGTAGCTGAAATAATAATTCTCCAAGAATTACTCTGCAGGCAGAAAGATGTTCTGATGATCCTGCCATATGTTGCCATTGTCCAAGAAAAGGTCTGGATACAGTGTTTCTGGCACTGCTTGTCTTTGCTGATATGCCTTGTTACTTGGCTGGTTTTAACACTAATTTTAGCAAACTCCATGATTTTGATAAATATATGGTGGGAAATGAGTGACTTCTAAATGCTGCTTTGAGGGTCAGTAATTTTATAATAAAACAGACTTAAATTATGAGGTGAAGATGCTGAGTTATAAAGTAAAGTGTGCTGAATTTTGAAATAGTAGCTTTTTGCAATGCTATGTATAGTTCTGCAGTCTTAGAGCTGTACTGCCCAACTTGCTAAAGAAATGGTCTTGAAATAAAAACTAATATTTTTTTGATATAAAGGAAAAGTTAGTTTTAGAGAACAGATGTAACCCAAGCCTGATAATATTTGTAAACACTTCAGCTTTGCAATTGGGAAAGGTAGTCATAGCTAATATGTTTTCACTAATTCAAACAGTTGATTGTGGTGTGGGTTGGTTATATGCATGTTGAGTTCTTGAGGCAGCTCTGAAATCCAAAATGAGCATGAGTTTGTTCTTTAATTGATCTTTTTTTTTTAACAGGTTAGGGGTTTATCGAGTTTTGGAATAGAATTGGGTTTCCTGGTTGAAGAATACGCAGGAAGTAAAGGAAGATTTCCACCAATCAAAAGGAGAATAAAAAAGTCTCTTTATATTGCTACTATAGAAAAAGGACATGCTCTAGTGAATTCCTTAATTGAAACAGAAAGAATTTATGACCTTGGTCTGGTTGTAGTAGATGAGGTATGCTACAAGATTTGCTCAGATTTATAATGTGCAATTTTTTATATTTATAAAATGTAATAAATAATAAATAAAATATAGCGAAGAACAGGTTTTTGATTAGTTGCTTTTGCTTTGAGTGTTTATCATGAAATTATTACTACTTAACTAAGTTTTTTCTACATTGGTACATAATTCTGTAATATTGAAAGTTATTTTTCTTTAACTGAAGCATTTGTTGCTCTATCAGGGTTATAGATTCTATACTGAGAGATCTATTGTGTTAGTGGTTGATGGTGAATTACTTAGTAACTACTTGTCAATTAGACATCTCTAATGGATTAGAAAAACCATAAATCATTTTAACCACATGGAATGTATTTTATGAGTCCCAGAACTGAACTCCTAAATGTGAAACCATAAGACTGTGTCTGGTATTAATAATTACTAAATGAAACATTAAAAAAAGAAAAATATCAAGTAACATTTGACTGTGAGAATTGCCCCTTATTCTGCTTTAGTGGTGTGGCTGAGTTGTGCTACTAAGGGTTGCTTGTGGTGCTGAATCACATGTATAACATCTAATGGGGATGTCTAATTCATGGAATGCTTCAGGCTGACTGACCTTGCTTTAAGACAGTAGCTTCTAAACAGAAGGCAGCTTAAGAATTAACTTCTTTTTATGGTGGTAGCTGGCTGCTAGAAATTTTTTTATATTAACTTCCACTGTAAGTTTTGCTTAAAACACGGTTTGTTTAAAATTACTTTAGGCTGGTGAATACAAAGATCTCCACACTGACTGTTCACTCTCAGGAGTTAACTGTTTGTGTCAGTTATGGTCTAGCTAAATGGAAGGTAAATCTTGTTATCTACGTTTGCTCTTGGGTCTGTTTTTCCGTGATTCTTAAATATTGTTTCAGTGAGGCTATACTTCTGGAAGGAGCTTAGCAGTCAGAATTTACCAGAGGGATATCATGAGGAAGTCCTACAAAGACATTCCTGTAATATTTGTTTAGGACTACATAATTTGGGTTTTTTGTAGAAATACTCAACTCAGTAATATTCTTGCATTTTTTTTCCCTTCTGTGCACAGTTGCATATGCTTGGTGAAGGAAGTCGTGGAGCAACACTGGAAATTACTCTTGCGAAAATTCTTTACACTAGTAGTAAGTCATGGCTGCAGTTAAAGTTATTAAAATATTGTAGTGATGGCATCTCTAGAGTGAAGTCATACTTTTGCTTTCTGGATTTGTGGTCTTCTGGCTGCTTTTGAAAAACACGGCATGACTGCATGCAGTAACAGTGTTTACTCATTTAAGTGTTAGTTGACCCGGTAATGGTGGGCTGGGTGTTTTTGAAGCTTTTTTGATACTTCTCTGAGAAATCCTGAGTATTGTCAAATGTCTTCCATTTCTTCGTAGGAGCCCCTTAGCCATTCCAATTAAATGCTTCTATAGAGAAGGATTCCTTTTTTATGTTTACGTCTCAGGTAATATTTCTTAGCTATATCCCCCTTCAAACCTGCTATTTTGGCATTTAAAAAGACTAACAATGAAGAAGCAGGCTTATGAATTAAATACTGAGCAGAAGTATTAAAAATTGTGAACATGGCAATAAATTCATCTCAACTTCTGTTTTACAGAAAACACACAAATCATTGGAATGAGCGCAACTTTAAATAACGTTGGAGACCTGCAGAAGTTCCTGCAAGCAGAGTACTATACTAATAGTTTTAGACCGGTCTGTATACAAGATACTATAAACTAGTAAAGAAGATATTTGGCTTTAAAATTATAGCAAATCTGTTTGGGGTTGTATCATAGCTTTTGTGCTTAATTTCATGGTGTAATGTAATATAATGCCTGCTACTGCTTGCAGTTGTACCAGTACAATAAATAGCACTATGCACTTGTAAGTGCACAAATGCAGGTACCTTTGTATTGTTGTGTTAAGCCATTTGTGTCATTTTAACTAAACCAATTTCTAAGTTACAGCCACTGTAATAAATCGTTACAGTTCATTTGATGTAACTAGAATCCGTACTACTGGTGCTTGAATGCTGTCATGACAATGGTTTATGAATAGTTCATAGGATACAACATCTGTCGTATTCATTATAATTAGACACTTTCTCAATTGAGATAATTAAGACAATTAACATTTTTAAAAAACTCTCGATGAGGTGGAGTGTGTGCTTGTGTGCATGCAAGTATGTTTCTATATGAAATGTGGTGCTTAGAAAAAAACATTAGCTGTACATCAGTAATAGCTTAATCTTTAGAGAAAACTTGGTAATTTAACTAAAGTTTTTGTTTATGGCTTCTATCTCCACAGGTAGAATTAAAGGAATACGTAAAGATACGAGACACCATTTACGCAGTTGACAGCAAAACAGAAAATGGCTTTACTTTTTCACGTCTCCTTAATTTCAAGGTAAAACCGAAGTGCTTATAGTTTCTTTGAACAATGGTTATGAAATGTATTATTTTACATTGACTTGTTTACAGAGCTTTTACCAAAGAAATTACTTAAACAAGGTAGTTCATTTGTAATACCTATGAGAAAGAAAATGGTAGGCTTTGGGGAGGAAAAAGGCCTTTAAAATACTGACTGCTTAACTTGATTTTCACTTCTTTACCACTCTTTAAGGTAGAGGTTTCTTCAGTATTTTGACGTGTGAACAGCAATGGGTTTGAGTCTTCTAGATACCCAATGCTTTATGGTTTTGGGTAGATTTTCTTAACAGTTGATCACTCTGAGATGATACTGAAAGAAGAAATCTTTTTGGGGGGTTTTGTTGGCTTATTGCCTTGTAGGGATTCATTTCAACCTTTAAAAAGAAAAATGTGTGTTATGACGGACTGCCAGTAGCACAAGTAACATCACTATGGTGTCACTAAAAGAAATTGAAGTATTAAGGGGAAAAGGCAAAACATTTGATTCTTACATCTGTGTATCCCTCAGTTCAAGCTAGATGCATTAATAAACTCAAGTGAGGATTGGGAGAAAAGCTTATCCTACAACTTCTTGCAGTTACGTCACATTAAAGCAAATGGGAGTATTCTAGTGAAGGTTGAGAACAAGTATTGAATGTTTAGTTTATGACTTATTTTCTAAGTTTAAATGTTTGTCAATCTGTGTTTATGATAGTATTCTAGTAATCTGGAGAAAGCAGATCCTGACCACATCATTGCACTGGTTACTGAAGTTATTCCTAAATATTCCTGCCTAATCTTTTGTCCCACTAAAAAGAACTG
>WAAD01013702.1:486560-502303 GCA_013389945.1 Fregata magnificens
GAGAAAGTATTCTCATAGTGCAAGAAAAAGACAAACGCTTGGTAATTTTTACAAAGCTGTTGGTAATTTAAGTTGTTGGATTAAGCTGGTGGGATAAACAAGAGGAGCTGAGCTGCCTAGTGTAATTTTTGTTTGCTTCTTAAAGTTGCAAGTATTTGACTTCTGTAATAATACCTATAAACTACCTTTATATGGTTTGTTTTCAGACATGAACTGTAAACTTTAGATGTCTACACTTATCTTCTTTATAAGCTGAATCATGTGTATTAGTATTTTTAGAAGTGTAAAACTGATACCTAATATTTTCCTTGAACTAATACATTTCTTGCTCTTTTTAGGTTCAGGATTTAGTTAACAGTCCTTTGGAGAATTGTTATAGCGGTCTTCTGCTGGAGTTGACCAAGGGAATTCAGAGCCTGTTGTTATCTTTGGTTGGACTGAAGGTATCAGTTAACTCTTCTCTGTGAGTAGCTTAAGTGCTTGGGAATGCAAAGAAAATCTTATCTGTTGATTCTATAGAAAAAACAGACTTTTTACACAGATTGGCTTACAAGTTCAGAAGAGCTTCTAATCAGATAAGAAGGACAAAGATTTGATTAGTCTTTTTGTTTAACTCAGTTGTCATGTTATGTGATTACTTGATGATTTCCTTATGTGTAAAAGTCAAAATTATATCTACCTTATGATACATTACAGTATTAATAATGTTTCAATTTCTGATGCTTGATTCAAAGTACAAATAGAAACAGTCGAAACAAATTAACATGATGCAGTAGCTAGAATAATAGAACAGATGGAGAGCAGTCCCATCAGATCCATCAAAGACTGTTTATCATTCTATTGGTTGTCATGTATTTCCATAGAAGCACATTAACAGGATATCAAACTGCTTGTCTATTCAGTAATGTTTTTCGTGTAGCTTATGAAATGTGTTATGTGAAATGACACCTTTAAACATGCTAATCACTTGCAAAACTGATGCAGATAGCAGTTACCCATGAGGAAGTCGACAATTTTATGTGCAGTACATTGCTGGGTGTTCAGCAGCAGCTGCTATCTAAAGAGAAGAGCCTCTCGGAGATAATTAAAGATGGGCTAGAAAATCTAATAGAAAAAGGACTCCTAAAAGGAAGAATATCTGAGAAGGACCACAATTCCAAATGTACGCTAACAATCACACCGTTGGGTAAAGCTACATATAAAGGTAAGACTTTTTTTATTCTTATTATAATCTTTATTTCAACAAACACTTTCCTCTCAGCCTTATCTCAATTCAATATGTTTTCCCATCTTCAGTCTGAAACTGTGATGAAAAATAAGTTGTAGAGACAGTTTTGCTTACTAAACGATGTGCTGGACTGAAAATGGGAATGAACAAGTAGTGCATGAATGAACGTGATGGGAATGAAGTGTAATAACATTGGTCACAATGGGAGTAGAACCAGTCCTGTACCCCCAAAAAAATGATTTAAAGATTTGATTTAGTGATTATAATCAAAATGGCTCACAACCTCATTTTAAATTCATTGTTATGAACAAGTATTGTGAACAGGGAGATTTATTGACCTAGAGGGGAGCTTAAGAGGGAAAGGAAGCATATGACATGTAGACCAATTGAAATAAAGAAGAGAGTGTATCAGGAAGTTCTGTTTTCCTGTCATAGCATAAAGATACAGGGTATGGAACGCAATTGGAATAGGATGAATCTCTGAAAGATTCCTTCAATCTACAAGGCTGTTCTAGGATTTCATTAAAGCCAGAGCAATTCACAAACACTCCAAAACCACACACAGAACGGGCATACATGGAAATAGGTGATTGCCTTTCCTCAGTTCAGTTTCACTGCTCATTTTAGGTTAGAGCAATTATTCAGGTTACAGTTATTTCTCTTCAGTTCAGATGGCATAACAAGGTTTTGTGGAAGATAAAGGAAATATTGACTCTATGTTAAAATCTTACACTTAACTCTGTATGCCTGTTTAAAATTGCAATACATTGTGTGCTTATTATAGGGTCTATAGACTTGGCATACTGCAATCTTCTTTACAGAGAACTGAAGAAAGGTTTGGAAGGGCTGATTCTTGAGAGCAATCTTCATCTTCTATATCTGGCAACTCCATATGATATGACTTCTAACTGTAGCCCAGATTGGATGATATACTTGAGACAGGTGAGAATTTACTAGCAAACATGCATTGGGGCATATAGTAATCCTGCTTTTTAAATTTTAAGTAAGTTTATACACATAGGAAATGTAGATAGTGGGGTAACGATTTGATGAAAAGTTAAGATATGCTATTTTATTTTCAGGCATGGGGTAGAAGTGCTTTCCTGTATTGCGTAAAAACCTAAGTTCTCTTTTGCATCTATAATATTTGACCTTGTTTGGGGGAAACAGTGGCATGAAACACATCTCTTGAGTTGCCAGTGCTCCAAATCCTGACTCTAACCTTGGTGCTAGCCTTGTCATCACCAGAGTCTGGTTGATCTTAAGACTTTCCTATAAACTAGTTATATGTAACCACATCTTTGTAGTCTTGCAAGAAAACCACTATTAAATTAATCAAGAGCCATATTTACCTTCTGAGGGTCACTCATTTAATCTGTAGTTTAGGGAGCAAAATCCACTAGAGAATGTTAAGTCTTAATCTTTGTTTGATATCTGAGTCTAATGCTTACCTCCAGCCATGACTGCAACTATTACAGTGTGGCCAATACCTTCCTACAGACTACTATGCTTATGTCAGACTTAGCAACACAGCCCTTATCCTAGTTTGGCATACTCTGTAAGATCCACCCATAATTCAACTACTCACTTTTCTGTAAAGTGGTGTATAGTAGGGGTAGCACTAAAATCTATTTAATTTTGTTAAAATGTGGCATTCAGAGGTGGACAGTTACAGATAATTCAAACAAGTAGGCAAAGCACCTGCAGATCTGACTGTGTCTAGTGACTATAGTACTAGTCTAGTGACTGAGTACTATATAGAGATATTGAAAAACATTGTTTCACTTTGAGTAATAGACTTGTGTTTTCTACAATAAGAGAACTAAATATCTGAAAATTCTTTATAAAATCTTATTTTAGTTCAACCAGCTAAGTGCAGCAGAGCAAAAAGTAGCGGATATTGTGGGAGTACCTGAAAGCTTTATTACAAAAAAGGCTTCTGGTCAAGCCATCAGAAAGGTAGGCTGGAAATTTCTCATACCTAAGACTACAGTTTAGTCATTTCATTTGATTATTTACAAATTCTAGATTATTTTTCTCCTAGTGTTCTTTATTACTGTTCTACTTATTAAGGTTCTTTTAACCTCATTGGTTGGTTTTCTTAATGTTGTTTAATGTCTTCAGGTATAACAGATGTTTTTTAGAGATGTGAAGGAGTAGAGATGAAAAGAATTTCCTTGTAGCACTAACAGAATATCTTGAATATGATACTGTTCTGAATTTTAACTTGCTTTATTCCTAGAATGTGGACAGTGCTGCGGTAAACAGGCTCTACCTGTCGTTTGTCCTTTATACCCTACTGAAAGAGACCAATATATGGAGTGTTTCAGAGAAATTTAATATGTCCCGAGGATATGTGCAAAATCTCCTTAATGCTGCTGCCTCATTTGCCTCCTGTGTTCTGCATTTCTGTGAGGTAGTGTGTTAAATAAATTCCAATAAATTCTCTGGGATTGGTTTTGCAAAATCTGGAGGTTTGTTCTCTTGGATTAGAGCTGAACACAGGTGTTGTATTTTACCTTTCCTGTACAGAACTGTGTTTTTTCACCTTTCCTGTTAAAAATGATTTTTCCTGCTCAGAAAAGCATGCTCGTACAGTGATATTTCTTATACTAAAAGTAAGCTTTATGCACTGAGAATGTGAAAATATACACACTGTACAGGGCATTTATCAGTGTCAACGCTGTAGGTGAAATAATTGACAGTTTTGCCTTTCTCTTGGAAATAAGGTCATCTGGTTGTGGAATGTCATCTCAGGAGAACAGCTGACTTGGCTTGTTCTCTTGATCTTTTTTCCTCTATTGAAATAATGCATTGCTTATCCTTCAGAACTGCCCCAACTTTGGGGTGTTCAGTTGAAGAGTGCTGAACACAACTCTGCAACTAGCTGAAAGGATAACTAGAAATAATAGTGCTTCCCCTGTCTAAAAGACAAATATCTGCTTGTTGCCGTAGCAGAGCTCTTATCAGTCATACCCCCCAAATACAGAACTTAGGATCTGATTTTTAGTGATCTTTGTCTCTGCAGGAATTGGAAGAATTCTGGGTTTATAAAGCCTTGCTGACACACCTTACCAAGCAGTTGACATACTGTGTTAAGACAGAACTCATCCCTCTGATGGAGGTAGCAGGGGTTCTAGAGGTTAGTAAACCTGGCTTTGTGAGATTTTTTTTCAATGAAAACTTGTATGCTAAATGTTACTGTGCCTTTCAAGTATATCTGGAAGACCAACCTAGTTTTTTATTGAGAATTTGGCATGGTGCAGATATCCCACAACAGTCCTGGAGGTTGGGGAAAAAGTGGTCTGTTGAGGAAATGTGAGCTGGAGCCAATAATGTTTTTCTTCTGGCTGCTACCACAGCAACAGTGAAAATGCTGGTTTTGTACAATAATTTAGCTGTATACTCAGTTGGAAAACAGAGCCCAGGTTTCCTTTGTGGTAAGGATTCTTCAGTTCATGGCGGTAAAGAGGAATAAGAATTTACATACTTAGTTAAGTTAGAAGATCCTCACAGAAATATATGAAGTCCTATTGGGAACTTAGGCTTTCACAATCACTTGCAGTGCTGCATGTATTTTAAATAAGAAACTTAACCAGTCTCTGAATCGAAGACTCCTATTAAAGTAGAAAATCTTTTGGGGCTTCAGTGCAAGGTTATAAGTAATCACTGGACCTCTTTGCAAAATGATCTGACTTGCCTGTCCAGCCTATTGTAAAATCAGTTTGTCAACAAACCATTGAATTTAGTGGCAATAAGGTTTTATTCTGAGAAGCTAAACAACGATGAAGACTTAGAGCCTAATGCGGTTTTTTTATATATCAGATTTTCCGAATTGGATGAGAAAGGTAAGTAGTCTTTTTTTCATGGCTCACTCCATATGGGAGCATTTCTGTGTAAGGGCAAAACCAGCTTGGACAGCGTGATTCTGCTGAAGGTGTTTAAAGATGACTGTTGAAAATTATCGGTATAATCAAGGTACTTCTGCACTGGAGTTAAAACTATACCGACAGCTGATATTTGTAGCAGGTATGCTGTCATCTTGAACAGACGTGATTTGCTTAGATTTCTGTGGAGGAAATGATAAAATCAATCTTAAGGTGAAAGAGAATTTTCTGCACATTTACTTGCACAGTTTTCAGAGACCAATCTAAAACCTTTCGATGAGATTTAAGTCATTAGTGGGGAAAGATTCTGCGTCATTGGTCATACTGTGCATATAAGCCAAATAGAGCACAGAAAATACTTGCTGGCAATTAGTGGTTATTTTTGGTGAAATTAATGACACCTGCTTCACATCAATGAACATGCATAGTCCTCACTTACCATGGAGGAAGATAATATATTGTAAGCTGTTACCTGTTACCTGTCTGTTTCTTGTTGTTTTTAAAAGCAGCGAGGGGAAAAACACGAAAGGTAATTGACCAAATGTTTTGGAGGTGTAACAGCTGTTCATCAAATGCATATTTCATAACTCAGGATACTAAAGCCTTGGGTATGCTAAATTACTCCACTACTAGTGTAGAAATGCATTTTAATTTAAACTTTGTAAAGGTCTGGCAGTATTTGTTTTGCAAAAGAAATGTTTGCCCAGAGACCCTCTGTTAAGCAAATACTGCTTGGCTACCTTACATAGCAACAGGATCAAACCAAGTTGAGAGACGCAGATAATGCATACCCCCTTACACTGGTGATAATCAGATTCGAGAGAATCTCTCCTGTGATGTGTATCTCTCCTGTATATGTGAGCTTACAGCCATGACTTTGCACAGAACTGGAGAAATAAAAAAGATACTGTGATACTAAAGGAAAAATTATTTATAAGCTTGAAGTGTAGTCTTTGGAATTTTGTGAAAGCTCTGTTCTGTGAAAATTCTGTGGAAAAAAAATTCAGATAAAATCAACCTTCCTTTCACTTAGGCACCTCCGATGAATGTGAGACAGTCATTCCTGTCAGTGATGGTGAATGCAGAAAAGGTGATAACAAAAGAGGGTGGCAGAGTCAGTATCATCTAGGCTCAGAGAAAATAATGGTGAATGGGTTCCTAAAAGCTGGGTAAGATTCTATGGGGAGGTAAATCTTAGCGGTAAAGCTGTATTTTCGAGGAGTAAAGATTCTCAGTATTCATGTTCTTGGAAAGATAAATCAGAGAGAAATGGATTGATATGCAAAGATGGAATATTTGAGGTTGGTGCAGAGATTGGTACTTAATGGTAATTCTTATTGCCTGTTCTAATAATCTAACACTATTTTGGATTTGCAGGCACGAGCAAAACAGCTTTATAATGCAGGATACAAAACTTTAGCGCACTTAGCTAATGCAGATCCAGAAACTCTGGTCAAGATGATTGAGCACTTGTCACGACGTCAAGCCAAACAAATTATTTCATCTGCAAAGGTAAGTTAGAAACAAAGTTATAAAAACCTGCTTGAGAACTTCAATATGTCAAGAGTGGATGTTTGAATGACATTAAAAGTGAAGGATTCAGTTTACTAGTAAAGGCATTAGTGGATATTTGCGATCCAAATACTGATCACAGAATGGTTGGGGTTGGAAGGGACCTCTGGAGATCATCTTGTCCAACCTCCCTGCTTGAGCAGGTATGCCTAGAGCAGGGTGCACAGGACCGCATCCAAGCAGGTTTTGAATATTTCCAGACAAGGAGACTCCACAACCTCTCTGGGCAGCCTGTTCCAGTGCTCTGTCACCCTCACAGTAAAGAAGTTTTTTCTCATATTCAGGTGGAACTTCCTGTGTTCCAATTTGTGCCCATTGCCCCTTGTCCTGTCATTGGGCACCACTGAGAAGAGTGTGGCCCCATCCTCTTGACACCCACCCTTCAGATATTTGTAAGCAGTAACAAGATCCCCCCTCAGTCTTCTCTTCTCTAGGCTAAACAAACCCAGGTCTCTCAGCCTTTCCTCATAAGAGAGGTGCTCCAGTCCCCTGGTCATCTTTGTGGCTCTCTGCTGGACTTGCTGCAGCAGTTCCCTGTCCTTCTTGAACTGGGGAGCCCAGAACTGGACACAGTACTCCAGATGTGGCCTCACTAGGGCGGAGTAGAGGGGGAGGATAACCTCCCTCGACCTGCTGGCCACACTCCTTTTGATGCACCCCAGGATCCCGTTGGCCTTCTTGGCCACAAGGGCACAGTGCTGGCTCATGGTCAGCCTGCTGTCCACCAGCACTCCCAGGTCCTTCTCAGCAGAGCTACTTTCCAGCAGGTCAACCCCCACCTATACTGGTGCGTGGGGTTGTTCCTGCCCAGGTGCAGGACCTTATGCTTGCTCTTGTTGAATTTCATTCGTTTCCCCTCGGCCCAGCTCTCCAGCCTGTCCAGGTCTTGCTGGATGGCAGCGCAGCCTTCTGGTGTATCAGCCACTCCTCCCAGTTTGGTATCGCCCGCAAACCTGCTGAGGGTACACTCTCTCCATTCATCCAGGTCATTGATGAATATATTGAACGGGACCGGACCCAGTACAGACCCATGGGGAGCACCGCTAGTTAGGGGCCTCCAAGCAGACTCTGCACCGTTGATCATAACCCTCTGAGCTCTGCCGTTCAGCCAGTTCTCAATCCACCTCACTGTCCCCTCATCTAACCCACGCTTCCTAAGCTTGTCTGTGAGGATGTTATGGGATATATGATCTGTATTAAGAATATATTGAAATATTTTCTTGACAGTATAATTTATCTGAGATGGGTAAGAGTAATGAATTGAGCAATTGCTGACCTTCATGCTTCTGAATGATAGGCAAACTTAAACTTTTCTTAAAACAATTTGTTGTGTACAGGATAGTGGAAAGTTGTGCTCTTTTTCAGAGGGGGAGCAAAGGGTAAAAATGTTTGACAGCTTGTTTGATGAAATGCGGGTAAATTGCTACCTTGATCTCTGTGCTGAGTCACCATAACTGTAAATGCTCCATTCTGCCAATACCTCAGGACTTACCTTACAGAAATTCTAGTGGTAGTTGTGATAAAAGAACAGAATTTTCAGGACTGTAGAAATGGAAACCAGCGAGGTATAGGGTTAACCTCATCTATGTGGGTTGCTTTTGTCATGCACTGTTACTCTTTCCTTTCTAATTGCTTTTCATTTTGAATATGCATCGTGAGAAGGGCCTTCACTTAATATCTGCCTCTAAGGCACACATAAATAATCCAATGGAAAGGATCTGTAACAAACTTTGAGTTGTGCCTAACCAAAAAATATGGGAAGTATTTTATTTTTATTTGTCAAGTGGTAATATTTTCTCTCCTCAGTGTCCATTAATCATCTGCTGTTGCAATGGCATCGGGTTCATGTTTGATTCTGCTAAAACAGCAAGCTTTCAGTAAAGTAAGGGAATGCCTAGAATAAGTGAATGGGTGGTTGGTGTAAAAATGATGCAGCCAATAACAAAGTCTTGGTTTGTATCTTCTCACGGAGTAAAAGTACTAACTTTGGGGTTTATGCGCTTAAAAAAAAGGTCATGGCCATTTAATGTTGTTGTAGGCTCCTTACTGCTTTTTTTGCTGCTGAGTGAGCCAGAAGAAAGGGATATATGCAGACTCCTCATCTACACCAGTGCCAAATCCACTGGGAAGTTAGAAGAGTGCTTGCATGTGTTATGCTACACATGCTACTGGGGGACTGTTATACTCCAACTGCCAGCAACAAACAGTTCAAGGCAGTAGATTAAGCAGTTGCTAATACCAGGGGTCCTATATGTCTGATGTAAAATGCTGTAGTAAGAAATTTTGTATAAAGCAAGAAATTGGCAACTTGGCAGGCACAACTTGTTTATTCCAACATGGAAAATAAACGTTTAAGGTTAAAAATGCTCTTGTTAACAGTTCTAGACAAAACTGTTTATGTTCTGTTAAATTTTGTGTGTATGTGATGACAGAACTGAGAAAACCAGCTGTGTACTCTATGAATTTTTGTGTTAGTGTTTTTCATATGGGTATACACTAAACAGTAAAAAATGTTGGTAGTAGTACTTGTGAAAATGTTAGTCCTTTGAGGCAAAGGTACTGCGGTCCTGTAAGCAGCAGCAGAAGTTTTTTACAGACCAGATGCAAGTTTGGAAAGAAACATTGGTGTTTTAACCTGTCTAACAGTTATAGCTAATGCTTGTATTCATTTTCTAATGTTTTTTTTTCCATTGTAGATGCTGCTGAGTGAAAAAGCTGAGGCTTTACAAGAAGAAGTTGAAGAACTCTTAAAGGTGCCTGCAGATATCCCAGGGACCTACTGACCAACTGTCATGAAGAAAAATCATGAATCCAAAAATTGGAATATTTTTAAATTTTTAACTTCCCTGTGTAAAGCTGCTGTAATTATAATAAATATTTAATGTCTTTTGTATACCTCAATTTTGTGTGAGTTCTGAGTTTCTTGGAGAGGTGACTTCATTTGAAGGTTTTTATTATGAACCTCTTGAGCAACGAGCTAAAATCAAAAGATATGATCTTAATTAATTCCTGTTTTTAGACATAGCCCTAGGAGTGCTTTGGGAACTGGACTAACCGCCTGGTGCGTACTTCCGCCTAGAGCTCAGGTCCATAGCTGACTTAATGCCTTTACATTGGATATTCCCTTTACAACACATGTGCTTGAGGGAGCTACTCCAAAATTCCTACTTGCAGGAATCTTTGTACTCTAGGGTAGCTAATGGAAGGAGAGAAATAGAGTTGCAATTCATAACAAAAGTTGTCCCAGAGTTGAGTAAGAAATTGTAAATGATGCCTAGTTTAAGCCTTGTTAAAGGATGCGGATATTAAATTTGTATTCAGCCTCTGGCAATTCCCTGAGAGAGAATTCTTTCAGGATGTTTCTGTAGCAGTCTTCCAAACAAAGTTTACATTTTTTTGAATGAATGTTTTTAAATTTCTTGCTTAAATGTGGAGACTAACAAAGGCTTGCAATGATTTTTGAGAAGCCATATCAAGTTCTGAGACTCCATGGGCATGTGTCAGTCACACTGGTTAGGATTTTTAGAGGTTATCTGAACCAGATTTGCTCCAGCAAAAAGTTAGGCTTCATGAAAGTAGTTTTGAACATGCCTGAAACTTCTTCAAAGTTGTGATACAGTAAACTCCCTTTCAAAGCTGGTATGTGGTACATAACAGTGTTACAGCACTGCACATTAAGAAAGACTTGAAAGCTGTGACAGACTGCTGGGTTAAATCACGATAGCCAGTATACTGACACACTTAAATATGGCATGTAAAATCAGGTGTCCCTTCTCAGTAAAGGAAAAGTAAGATAAACCTTAGTTAAACTGTCTTTTTTTATTCAACTTAGGTTAATGGTGTTGGGATGCTAGAGATAAACAGGAATGTTTTTAAATCCAATGGGGTTGTTAGAGGTTGAACACCTAACTGAAAAGGGTTACAGTGGAAAACACATGAAAAGGCTGGTATTTCCCTGCTCATTTTGTTGTTGCATTACAGAAATCATAGGTAGCAATTGAATACATTCTTTATAAGCCTTCATTTAGCAGAAACATGCCTCTAAGACCATAATTATGATACTTCATAGTGGCTTACAAAGTTTGGATAAGTGAAATATTTAAGTGCATTCAGTATTAAACTGGGTCAGGAATTTTAAAACAGCACTTTTCAGGGGCAGCATGATTCATTTCCACTGCTAGATTCAGTGCCTGCAGGGGAATCCTGTTCCTGATACTTAAGTGCCTAAGGCACAAATGGTTTTGGAAACATGAGAACATGTTAAATTGGCTCTAACAATAAGGTATAATTGGTCCTCAAGTGCAGAAGCAGTATTTGCCATGACTTGAGGTTATCCAAGTCTGTCTCTTAATGCCTTGCCCTTTTAGTTGAGATATATTTTTGACCAAATGATCGGTAATGTCAGATTCTCTGTTGGTTTATTTGCACTACCTTCAAAAGACAGATGATGCTCACTCCAGCATAAATGTGAGTATATATCTGAGTGGGTGATGTAGTATGCATGTAGGAAAATTTGTGATGGCTGCAAGGCCTAACAAGTTGCTCTAAAGGTTTATTGGTGGTTGATGGTGTTCCTCTGAAGTTTGAAACAGTCTTGCATGGATTTGGGGGAAAAAACCCAGAGCAAATTACTGTAAAATTATTCACTCTGAGTACTGAGTTATTGCAATAACTGGTGATGTGGAAATTATCCATTAATTGCTACATTAACTACATGACTAGTTAACGAGCCATGAACCTCTGTCACAATACCTTCCATTATATTTGTACTTGTATGCTAATTTTAAAAAGTGTACATTTTTATTTTTATATTGTGGAGGGGAACAGCAGAAAAAAATTATTTCTGGCAGCTGTCTGTTGTTGGGTCACTAACTGCCCATCCTTGCACTTGTGCATCACCGTAACAACCAGCACTGTCACAAGATCAGGTTTTGATGAGGTGCACGTTTAGGAATGAAGTCAAGTATTCCCTGCAAATGCTGGATCCCTTTTGAAAAGGGTAGCAGAAGCTGGTTTGAAACAAGTGGGTGGTTTCAGGTCCGCATGAAGCTGGTCTGGAAAGAAAATGAGGTTGACATTTGTTGCCTCTGCTGCTCTGTTTATGCAGGCTGTGCTTTGCCAGATGGATGAGTGCAACTCCCCCAAGGCTTTCTCTGTGACCTTTGATAACATCAGAAGTGAAATGAATGAAACTGCAGTGATTTGCACTAAAACTTTACTATACGTAGCTTGTCTCATTTTTCTGAAATCAAACTTATCAAGCAAGGCAGTACACATCTTTCACATTGCTTTTTCTTTCTACACTATGTATTCATGTATGATTAAATGCTTTTCACAGAAAGCTTTCTTACCTGGACTTTTCCCCTGGGTGGAGATGGGAGAGGGAAAAAAAAAGTATACAACAGATACTGGTCACAGTATTTTTGCACCGCTGGATGATGCAGAGGTGCTTCAGTATCAAGTACAGTACAGGGCTGATAAAATGCAGTATAATGTGCAGGTGTCAGAATGGGTATACTTTGGTTTGGTGAATGTCTGTTACGGGTGGTCGTGCTATGGGAAAGCTTGTGCTAAGGATGGGTTCAGGATGTTTTGGAAGGCAAAGATTTCTCACTTGCTTCAACGAGATGTTTATATCCTAAAGCCTGTGTTAAAGGGAAAGAAGCGACAATGATTAGCTTACCTATGTGAAATAATCAGAGACACTTCAAAGCTAAGGTAGGTCATAAGAATATGCTCTATAGGATGTTTCTGCCCATTCCTTCATAACCCACAGTAAATTGGATCAGAGCTATGGTGCGTGAAAGTCTCTTCAGGTTGCAACTAGTGCAGAGTAAGTGTTCTGACCAAAAACCTCAGAGCATGTTTCTTAGTCTTTATGCCTATTCACTCCACTTTCCAACTTGCCCACATAGAACAGTTCTTGTGTTTGTGCGATTCCCTTCCTTCCCCCAAGTCCATAATTCTGTACCTTCAGGAATCCCTGTACATAACTTACTGAAAACTGTCTCTCTGGAAGGACTGGTAAGAGGGTCAGGCTTAGGTTAACCTTTAGCTGTTAATTTTCATTGTCTGAACGAGACCTATTGTGTTCCTGCGTTCTGGAAAGCCGCTTCCATGCGAGCTAGTCCTGCCTAGGCAGCTCTCGCTTTGTCCTTCCTTTTAAAGCTTCATTTCATCTCTTTCAGCATGGTGGTCCAGCACTGAGTATCGGTTGTAATGAGAGCCAAATATTATCGCTTAAAAGCTTTGTTTTGATTAGAAGGGAGGCTGAGTGATTTTGCAGTGCTCTGTTTGGTGTGCTGGAGCTCAGCAGCTCCCGTGGTACCTGAATTTGTCAGCTGCAGACTCAGTGGAAACAAAGTCTTTTAGCAATATCTATAAAGCTGTGTGCACTTCAAAGAGAACTGCTAAAAACTAGACCCAAAGTGTCATTTCCACCTCTGAATAAACAGAGCACGTGCCACCTGAGAGTCTCATAACCAGCTGGGTTCAGAAATAAAAGCAGCTGGGAGTGCTGAGAGCTGTGTGCTGTGTCAGGACAAGGTCTGGCTGGGGATTTAGGGGCAGGGAGTAAGGATAGCTTACAAAAACACCTTGATAGGCATCTCCCTGTTTTTTTACAGTTTCCAGGCTTTCTTGGCATCCCCTTAGTCTTAGTTTCATCTTCCTGAGGCGGCTTATATACAAACATAGATTAAGTGCTACTCTGACACGGGTCAGCTCTATTCTTCTGCCCAAACACTGCTATGTCACAAGAATTGTTTGCCTTTTGTACAGACAACACTTCCCTTCTGAATTCCCTTAATATGCACGGGTAAAGCACTGAGATAGATGATATATAGATAGGTATATATATCAGTTCTTGCCCAGGAACAGCAGTGGGGTCGCTGTTAGCAACAGCATGGTGCTGTTCCTGTTGGACGGTTGAAATTCCTGGAAAGGTTTATTTTTAGATCTTCCTAGTTGTAAAAAACTAGTCGGCACAGTGTGTCTGCTAAGGGCATCGCAGGCGTGGGAGAAGCAGAACTGCCTGATAGGAGCTGCATGACCAAAGCATTTGCATACCACAAGGCAGGGGCTAGGCTTTCTGTGGAGTGAGGAAGTGGAATGGGGTACCGGACCGGAGCAGGCTTCAAACAAGTGGGCTTAAGCCTAGTCCCGGTTCTTATGCCCTCCCCTTGTAGCTCACAGGGCATCACTCAAATTCTGCCCTAATTTCCATGAGAGTCCAAATACCTCTGTATGGATCTCCTCTCCTTTGCAATATTTGAAAATGGGTATAATACAATGTGAAAAATGCCCAGGCAAAAGCTACCAATTCTCATTTAATACCTGTAGTTCTTCCAGGCAGTAATGCTGGAAGGCATTATTTTCCAGCTACAAGGTTTTGTGGGCTGCTAAAAGCATAACACATGCTAGACCTTTCGTACCCACATCTGCACACAGCGATTGAATCCAAAACGCGGCTTTGACCATTTGAAACACATACCTTGTGCCTCTGCCATGAGAAATGCAGCACAGTGGCAAGTGAGACCCAAAGCGCGCCTCTCCAAAGAAGCACATTGAGGAAATTAAGGGACAAGTAGTGAAGTCCGACATTAAAAAAAATCATGCGCAGGCTGGATCCCACCTGATGGCTATTAACATTCTGTACCTGTAGTAACAACCTTAACCTGGTTTGCAGCAAAGATTTGTCATGCGCTGAGCTGCATTCTTAAATCCTTGGTTCACTTGTGAGGCTGGGTAGTTTGCGTGGTGCTCCAGTCATCTGCTGATAGGTGAATTATTCCTCCGGCAGATAGTCAGCCCAGCCCTTCCTGCACGCTTAGGCAATATAATTGGTGGTGTACCCCCAAAATGGGAAGTGTTACACTGACTAAGCTACTGAGACAGTCAGGAGTGTCACTGACGTTTCCTTTCTGGCAGACCCATGGATGTGTTTATCAAAAACAAAGTTAACTTGGTCTAGTTCCTCTTGTTCTGGTGGCAAGTTACTTAATAGTACAAAAATGTAGAGCAAGCAGGAACAGGAAGGGCCAGGCAGGTGGGCGCGTGAGCCACACTGATTAATGCCCTGACTTCGGTGAGCGTGGGAAGCACTGCGCCTAAATAAACAGATAAGGACTGGACAATTTGCAGTGTGTTCTGGCAGGTGCCTGTTTTGAAAACTTAGTAAGAAACATGGATGCTTCAGGATGAACTGATGCAGATGGGAAGTGTAACGGTGATGTTAAGTGTAATTGTTTAAAAACTCTGCAGATGTTTCAATAGCGTGCATATTAAGCAATACCTGCCCTGCGGTTGCAGCCGGCTGTTTCCTGACAGGGCTCCCTGGCAAGGCTAGCTGTTGCCAAAGAAGAAGGAGTTCTGGCACAGGCTGGACTCTGCAGGGAGCACCCGGGTGGCAGACCCAGAGTGTGCTTGGGTCTTGCTTGTAACAGCAATGCCAAGTTGCACGTTGGCCGTAATTAAGACCTACCCTTGTTGCAACACCATTGCAGCGCGGGGAAGGTGGGTTTCAGCCTGAAGCGGCAGGCTCGCCAAGCGGCACTCATCACAGGCTCACTGCGTGCTGCTGTGGCTCGGTTTCCCGCAGCGGAGGCCCGCGGCTGGGATGTCAGGCTGACACCTCGCCCCTTGAGCGGCAGTGGTAGCGGCGTTCAGCGTGTCGCAATTTTCCAGCCCGCTGTTTTTGCACGCAGCTGCCCAGGGTCGCACGGGGCAAGGCGGAAGGCTGTAGAAGTTGGCCGGTGGGCTGCAGCGTGCTGCGATGCTGGAAAGGTCTGAGCAGGCAAGGCACCAGCTCGAAACTCAGGTTCACTTGGTAATGGTTGGGGCTGTTGGGAGAGTAACCCTGGGCCTCAGGTGTCTCAGCGCTGAGGCACCGCGCAGCGGTGAGGCTCAAGAGCAGGGCTGCGCTTCAAGGATGCTACTGCAGCCCGAAGCCCCTTTCGGAGGGTAAGGAGGGGCTCGGCGCCGGCTGCTCACCACAGCCCTGTCCTGCCCTGCCCGGGGGGAGCGGAGGGCTGCGCCGCCGCCCCCGGCCCGGGCCC
>WAAD01013702.1:502423-518898 GCA_013389945.1 Fregata magnificens
AGCTGGGGGGGACGGGGAGACCCCATCCCCGGAGCTGGGGCCGGGGCAGGCTGCTGGATCCCCTCTGCTTCGGGATTCACTAATTTCATCCTCCCGGGGCAGCAAGGCGGTACCTGCCGTGGGTGCGAGCGGCGCCGTTTCGCTTGTGCTCGGGGAATGAGCGGCAGGGCTGGGCGGGCGGAGGGACGGCGCGGCTCGGGGGGGACTCGCTGGAAGCAGGACGAGGATGAACCTGGGAGAGGAGCTGCTCTGCGAGCAGAAGAAAAAGGAGAAGGAAACTGCCGAGCAGAGGGGTTACGTGTGGTGGGACTGGGGCTGCTAGCCCCGCCGCTCCGCGGGTCCCCGGGCAGCTCTGCAGACGTTTGCCAGGGCGCTGTCAACATAAAGTCAAATAAATGCTGAGGAAGGTCTGTCACCATCAAAGCTGAATCGAGAGATCCTAAAAAGGAAGCCTTTTTTCCCCTTTGGGTAACACCGAACAACTCTGGACTGCCCAGGGATGGTGTTCCCTGCCTGTTCTTTTGGCTCTGACCTCTCTCTTGCCTTTCCTTCCCTGCTTTTGCTCTATTTTTTTGTACTCTATTCCTTTTGACTCTATCTTTTTTGGAAGCTATCTTAATTCTTTCGTTTTCATCTGTCTGATCCCATTTTTCAGCCCCACGGTATTTCTCCTGTCCTAATTTCCCTCCTCCCACCGCTTTCATCTTTTCCTCCTCACCCAAGGTGGGGAGAAAGGTGACACCAGCTTTACTGGAAAGCACTCAGGTCTCCAACCTCCAGCCCCAACTGCACACCTTGGGGTTCTCTCTGGGGCTGGCCCCACCACCATGAGGAGCGGGAAGTACTTGGTGGCCTCTAATCGGCTTGTGTGTCACCACAGAGCAGATAGTGCTTGTGCGCCTGGCGTCCTTTGATGCCTCGCGGTTTCCCCCAGAGAAGGCCGGGTGTCGGTGCTGCACATCCTGTGCGGGGTGTGTGCAAGTCACAGAGGCAGAGCTTATGTTATTTTATAAACCTGCTTTGCTAAAGCTAAGGCTTGTCCCAGTGTGGACTCTTAATCTCTCTTGGGTACAAAAGCGATCGCTTTGGCTGTCGTTGATGGAAATCGGGACTGATGGTGTAAAGTCAGTTTTATGTCCACCTTCTCACGGGACTGGCATGTTAGTTTTGTAGAAGCAAAACCAAAAAACCTAGGGGAGAAGGATGCTTAGGACAACAAAATACCTGTTTTGAAGTATTGCCTTACTTTGCCCCCAGGATTTGACTCCCTGT
Organism: Fregata magnificens; assembly: GCA_013389945.1. NCBI lineage: Eukaryota > Metazoa > Chordata > Aves > Suliformes > Fregatidae > Fregata > Fregata magnificens. The sequence goes on from WAAD01013702.1 coordinate 503,696, forward strand.
CCGTGAGCGTGTTTCCTGGGGCGCGTCTCCCCCTTGCTGCCTTGTCGATGCTCTCCTGGCCCACTTGGCCGGCAGCACCTCTGTTGCACAGTGCAGAGGGCTGGGGCGCAGGTAGCCCCAGGTCACCTACTGCAGTGCGTCCCTCCGAGCACTTGCCATGTTTAGCCTCTACAAGAAAGCCATAGTCTGCATGAATATAGTGTTTCTTCTGTTTCTGGACATCCCATCCTCAGCAATCCCAAACTGCGTGCCCTGGCAGCAGCCCTGTCCCCAGGCTTCCTGAGGTTCGGCGGCACCAACACAGATTTTCTCATCTTTGATCCCAACGAGGATTCAACTTCGGAAGAAAAAATCCTCTGGGGACTTCAGGCCCAGCAAGGTAAAACAGGCATCAACGTGTTAGACTCGAAACCATCCCGGGTTTAGGAGGTGGCTTTGATGCAGGCTGCGGATGCCACAAGGGCACGGCGGCAGTGCTGGGGGTCCTCCATGGGGTCAGCATTGCTCTTCTCCATGGAGAGGAGATCCATGGACCTTCAGCACAATCTGTGGGAGGAGTTGTGCCAGCCGTGGGAAAGTGAGGGAGGGCACGGGGGACCTCATGTCCACCCCAGCATCTGCTGGGACTCTCCCTTTGCCGCCCTGCACTCCCCGCAGCAGCCTTGGGAGCTCCCCTGCTGCCTGGGAGGCGGTCAAGGTCAGCTCAAAAATTGTGGTTCCATTATGAAAATTAAGTAACAGATGGAAGAAATAATCTGATGAGAACAGAGCATCCGTTTTCTGTCTTGGCCAAAGCCAGAGCTAGGCTGGGGGTGCAGCCTTGCCCTCCTGTCGCTTCGATAGGGCAAGTACAAACCCACCAGACCACTGCCAACTGCTCAAGCTTGGTCCCGGCACACAAGGTTTCCCACTGCATTAAAGTCCATTTCCTCTTTAAACTTAGCAAAAGCAGATAAACCCCTCCAGAGGTATTTCAGATGAAAAAATTCCCGTCTATTCTTGCGGTACATAGCACAACAATGCAATCGTACGTCACTGTACGACTGGTGATGCTCGGTTTTGAAGTCGAGTGGTACTTTCCCCGCCCCGTACTACTTTGCTGAGTGGCCACCTCCTCTCTGGGTAACTGTGACTCTGGCTCGTGCCTTCATCTCTGGTTATGGCTTGTTCCTGGTTTGCATGTCAAAAAAACCCATGACCTTTGAAGAAAAAGTGTCTTATGACTCCTGCTGGCATTGCCGTTGGAGCTGCGCGGGGCACTCAGCGCTTTCCCCTGCACAAGACGAGCAGCGCAGGAAGCACCGCCCTGTATCTGTCCACAGCAAGGCAGGCCACGAACCCTGCCATGCTGCTGCGTGCCGGGGTGGCTTATCTGCTCCTTGGGCACCGCAGCCCATGCTTTGTCAGATCACTGGAACAAGGGTTTCCGGATGGTGCTCCAGCTAAAATAGTTTATTGTGGTGTGACTGCCACGATACCAGCCTCCAGAAGCACAGCTCAGTCTTCCCTCACCTCCCCCATCTCCATCACCTTAAATTGGGAAATACACATTATAGATATAACATATATTTATCCATCAAACCAGTACTCTTTTTCCTGTGTGGTTAACATTGTGAAAGTAGGGGTCCATTTCACAGAAGTGCACGACTGGCTCTCAGCCTAGCACCAAGCAGTTGTGCTTCCTCCTGAGGGATGCAGCCCTTTGCATGCTGAACCCTGGCCGTGAAGATGAGGACTTAATTGCTATCATCCTTCTTCTGCCCTACAGAGGCTTGTGGCTCGAGGCCTGCATTTGCTGCTGTTGAGAAGCTACTGCTGGTGCAGTGGCCCAGCCAGGAGAAGCTGATTCTTGCAGAACATAACTGGAAAAAGCACAAAAACACCACCATTACAAGTAAGACTTTGACGGATTTTTCTGTTGGCGTTTATAACCAGGGGGCTGCAAATCTCTGCCCCGCAGTAAAAGCGTTGTAGGCTTTTAGCAGCTGAAACCATTGAAAATTAGTATTTTTCTAAGTGGGTGAAATGTTTCTAAGAAATCTTTTTCTACTGTCTGCCACCTCGTATTTAATAGTATTCAGCTGCTGCAGGAGTTGGGAGGATCTCAACACCTTGCAGGATGGTGTGTGGTAAGGTCTGGGCTCTTTTGTCCGGCTGGGAGAGCTTTGCACATCTGCAGCACCAGGCTAAATACATACAGGTAGTAAAGATTGTCACTTGGCCGGAGCTCAACTAGCACGCTGTAACCTTGAGATGAACATCCCCCTTTCTCCTCCGCACAGGAAATACGCTGGATATTCTCTACAGCTTTGCAAACTGCTCAGGGTTTCACCTGATCTTTGGGCTCAACGCCTTGCTGAGGAAAGGTGGCTTGCAGTGGGACAGCTCGAATGCCCGGGCGCTGCTGGACTACTGCGCCTCGCAGAGGTACAACATCTCCTGGGAGCTCGGAAATGGTAAGTGCAAAGCCTGCTTGTGGGCCAGACCAGCAGTCACCTGGAAAGGTACCGCCGCATGGTATGGGCTGGTAATTTTGGATGTTTTGGATGACGGCCCATAAAGGCAAGGTGATGTTTTATTGGGAAACATTAAGGTCTTAAATTGCAAGGAGGGATTTCACAGAAGGCAATGCACGAGCAAACTGAGATGATTTTGCTACTCCTACCAAGGCTCGGAGATGAGGCGAATGATGCCCCGCGAGGTGCAGGATGTTACCTGTGGGGACTGGCCGGGACAGAGGGCTGGAGAGCAGCACACTGCGTCACCTGAGCTTTCCATTTCATGCTCATCACCTTCAAATATCTCACCCTTACTGTGCCAGATCACATGAAGCCATGGGGGGTTTGTACTCCCCACATGGAACGAGCTGCCCTATTTTGTGCCCCGAAACTAGAGTGGGGTGCTGATGCGCACGTGTCTTTCCCAGAGCCCAATAGCTTCAGGAAGAAATCTGGCATCTACATCGACGGCTTCCAGCTGGGGCGAGATTTTATTCACTTACGCCAAATTCTGAGTAACTATATCCTCTACCGGCACGCGAAGCTCTACGGTCCCGACGTCGGGCAGCCCCGAAAGCACACGCAGAGACTGCTGAGAAGGTAGGGGTGTGGGGCCCCGGCAGCACCCCCCGGGGTGGGCAGGTGTGGATAGCGGTGGTTCATCTGCACCCAGATGCAGGGGGCATGAGGAGGCATCTGGGCAGCGTTTTAAGGATTTTCTACTCCAAATCAATAGTAAGGATGTACAAATGGATACATCCAGTCTATTTGAGAACTAGTTTCCTGCATTTTTCCTTAAATTAGAAACATGGAATTTTTTTTTTCCTTGACTGGGGGTGACTGAAATCTTACCTGCATGCATGAGCTCAAGGCTTAAATATTCAGCCAGTTGAAACTAAGACGCTAGCAGTACTCCAGTGATCCGCACACCTTTCAATTGTGCGCTGGCTCTAGTGCTGTGTTAACAAGGGCTTTTCACCCCAGAAATCTTTGCATGTTACACCAGCATTAATTCATCCTCCCAGCAACGCACTGAGGCAGCCGGGCTGCCCAAAGTCCATTTAAAAGCCATCGCAAGTGTGGCCCCAAAGGAGTTCACCATCACTACTGCCAGTCAGGGGGAGAGGAGGGGGCTGTGCATGGCAGCTCACGGGGGACCGCGACCTGTCACGGGTACCCACTAACACCCCGCTCTCTACTGCATCCCTTCTGGTTGCAGCTTCCTGAAATCGGGAGGGAAGGTGATCGACTCTGTCACGTGGCACCAGTAAGTACCGCTCGGATACCATCGTCACTCTGCTTATCACCTGTTTTCTTTACAAAATGTCAATTTGAACATCTCAACAGGACCGAGTGGGTGAAATACCCCTTCCAGCAGTTCCTCGAGTGCCTCTCTGCAAACTCCTCTGCTTAGAATAAGAGATTAATTGAGGGAGCCTGTTACAGAAATGCAGACGGTCTCCAAAGAGGGCGCAGAGGCCCAAAAGCAGTAGCGGGGGTTTGTAACGTAGGCACAGCAGCGGGGAACGCGACGTGTGGAAGACGGTCATTTTGCTTCCTAAATATGTGCACTGAGAAAAACAGAACTGGGATGTGGAGAAAAAGATGGCAGGGCAGCTTTATTTCTCAGAAGAGTGCGAGGGGGTAGGTCACGGCTCTCCCCCGCGCGAGGAGAGTTTCTGCAATGGTTAAGCCTTTTTGCATATGCCATGTTTCAACATGTACCAAAAGCTAGTGAGATCTGAGCAGCAGTCCCTGTTGTCTCAAAGCTCCAAGGTGCCAACCCTTGCAAATAAAATGCACTTTCCCATGGGAAGAAAGGGGTGTCATATAAAAGGAAAATGAGGTGGCTCAGACTTACTCGGCAGAGATGCCTCTGCTGAACTTCTGCAAGAGGAGAAGGTTTTTAATGTAAGGTTTTAAACAACCCATGGGTGGCTGGGCTTTGAAACAGAGTCAGCGCCCCTGACATTGGTGCTGTCCTTGCAGGGGGCATGAGGAGGCATCTGGGCAGCGTTTTAAGGATTTTCTACTACTACTGAATCTGCTTGAGTGAAAGCCTCGCTCCCTAAAAGCAAATTCAGGGAGTCACTGATGACCCTGCTGGCAAAGGCACCCAACTCCTTGTAAAACATGCAGCAGAAGCCTTGTTAGCTGACGTGTTACACGCTGCCTTTTTTCTCTATTTATGTCTGTCTGATATAAAGAAAAAGCCCTGCAGGTCTGGCTGACCCTTACCCATAGAGAAGTGCTAGCAGCTTCTCCTGCTCCCTTAAGTTTGCTCTCCAAGTCAGTTTGGGCTGTGTGTGGGTAACTCGCCCTCAGATCCCACCCGCAGTGCAAACAGCACCAGCAGAGTCACAGCCCTTCGCTCTTGTGCCATGGCTTAGAGATGCAGTTTTAAAGTGCTCAGGTGGACAGTGGGGTAAGTTGGCCCCAGGGCACTTGCCATGAACTCCACATGTTTGAAAGTTATTTCCATGTGAAAGTGGTTTTCTTCCCAGAGTCGAATGCAGCAACGGTGACATGCAGCAGGCAGGTAACAGTGGGACAAGATGCACATGCTTATATTATATATATATATGTATATGTGTATGATTTATCTATGTATTTTGAGCTGCTAGCAAGGCATAAAATGTGTCCTCTCCCCTTCCTGGGCTGTTCTTGCCCTGTGGCTGCCTTTGCTTTAAATGGGCATGTGTTATTTCCTTTACTAAGTTAGGATTATTGGGTTTTAGCTTCCTCTTGTGGCTGGAAGACTTCAGCTACTTCTGGTAGGACTGAGTGATAGTATGATGAAATGCAAAAACCACAGGGATCCCAATTTCCTGTTCTTTATTCGGACAAACCAGACTTAAAAGCTCTTCTGCTCATGGTGGAGGGCAACCTTCATCCCGTAGGGATGCCTCCATCCCGTTCCCCTCCAGATGGCCAAAATAATCCAACAGAGGGACAGAAGCTGGGATCTGATATTTTTAATATATAACTTGATAAAGTAAAGCAAGTAATCCCATACGAGTGTCAGACTCCTCAACAAAAGAAGATTTACAGAAGCTGGCTCTTATTCAGTGATGTTTTCCTCGTTCTAAATGAGTAGATGCAAAAAGCCCCTACTACTTCTGTTGATCAAAATTTCTGTGACATCCTGCCTCCATCGAGGTAGTTATACCTGATAGTCCCTCAAATACAAACAACATACCTACACATTTGGAAAACAAAACAGAAAAAGAACTGGACAGAAAAAGAGTGCTGTGGATAAATGTATCAAGCAACTGAGTACTTTTGGTGGTGTTTTGTACCAGTGGTGGTATTTTTCCTTAATTTTGGCTGTGGGGTTTTTTTTTCAATTTCCAGTTACTATGTGAACGGACGAAATGCAACGAGGGAGGATTTTGTGAGCCCTGAAGTGCTGGATACCTTTGCCACAGCTGTACACAAAGTCCTGGAGGTGCCTCGTCCTGTTCAATCATTCCCATGTTCGGTTTCCAGGGGCTTAGCAGAGAGTCTGGAATAAAGTACAATTTCTCACTAGCAATAAACAGGGATCCTCAAAGCTTGGGTGCTGCTGTCATTGTAAATAATAATAATAATGAAAAATTGAACAATACTAATAATAAATGGTTTGCCATGCAGCAAGCATGGTGCCAGATACATCACAAACCTACAACATTCTCATTTATTGATGTAGTCATTATTCAGGGATGTAATATATGGTCATACCCCCCCCACCCCGATTTCTTTGTATTTTGAGATCCTGAGAACGATATAACTTCGAGTACATCACTACTCAGCACGAGAAGACTTACAGGACCTGGCTTTTAGTGATGTCTGCCTTGTTCTACATGCGTAGACGTGATTGTTTGGATGGGGGGGAAGTAAATCTGCTTCCAGGCCTTTTGATCAAAATTTCTGTGACATCCCACCTCAGTTGGTGTTATCCCTTAAATGCAAACATTGTACATAGGCATTTGGCTAAAGCACAAGATTTCGATTGCCCATTATTTCAGTAGCCAAAAAACTTAACTGTTGTCTCTTTCTCTTCTTCCCTATGCCACACTGGCCAGATTGTTGGCGGGACCGTGCCCGACAAGAAGGTCTGGCTAGGAGAGACGAGCTCTGCCTATGGAGGGGGAGCTCCCAGGCTGTCCAACACTTATGTTGCCGGCTTTATGTGAGTACCATGTCACAGGCGTGGGAAAATTACACATTTTACCAGCTGAAGGGGGTTGCATATGTGCCCCATGGAAGGAATGTCTCCATCAGGCTTCCCAGGGCACGCAGGCAATGGGTGGGTTGGGGATCGTAACCCTCCCACCGCTCCCTGTGTGCTTCCCCCGTGCTTGAGGTTCAATGTAGGCCCAGGTAATAGCAGATTCCTACGGGATATGGGGGATGAGAAGCATGAGCAAGTTGTATTTCTGCCCTCAAATCTGCATTGCTAACTCTGTCCTTTTGTGAGGATGGAAAGTCATTCACGAGATGGGTGTCCTTTTCGGATGTCATCCTTCGATCACCGTGAAATAACTAACCAAAGGGAAATTTAGTCATGAAAATAATTTTCTCCAAGACTTCAGTTGTAGCATTTTGTTGAAATAAAAGAATTCAGGCTTTTCTTAGCACTTTGATCAGTTTGTACGTTCAGGGAGATAACATTGCATAGGAATGTGCAGTCCACACTTTGAAAATTAAGAAAAGGATGGTTGCAATGTATTTTTTTCCCTCCTATAAGGCATGATGGTCTTTTCATCAGGGCCTGGTGGGTGAGCAAGTCAAAACCTGGTAATGGCAGGCAACCTTGTCATTGGTGTGATGACTTCTCTCAGCCTTCAGGCCCTTGGCCAGTTCAGGAGCATCCACTGCTGCTCCTGGTTTCCACCGCCTGCAAACAGGGGAGTGGAGCAACTGTTCCCACCAACTCAGACCTCCAGGGGTGGTCTGAAATTATTTTTTAAGGTAATCAATGCAAGACCTGAACTGAAATTAGTTGTGTGATTTTAAGGAAGTCAGCATCATGCCCTAATTCTTGCTTTCCTACTTCCTGAGCTCGTTAGAGAGTGGCGACCGTGTACGGTTGAGGTCAGCAATTTCATCTGCATGTTGTTTGCCTCATTTTTTGGCAGGTGGTTGGACAAACTCGGGCTTTCGGCCAGGCAGGGGATTGACGTGGTGATGAGACAGGTTTTCTTCGGGGCAGGGACCTATCACCTGGTGGATGCTGACTTTGAGCCTTTGCCAGTACGTATGCAACCCTGCTAACACCACCTGAATGCTGCATGTATCTCTGCACAGGCAACGCTGGATGTGGAGACACAAGTCAGCTATTTTAACAATGCAAGATAGCAACAGATTTTGTAGGATAGTCATAGTTATCCTTGCACCTAAAGTTAGTTCATGTTTCATTATGGGTTCATGTATTTTATATATATAGATACAGGATATTTACTGCAACTGCAGGGATGCAGCTAGTCTTCAGCAGAGACCGATTTCTGGGACATGATGCTCTGATTTGTATGCAGACACTTCTGGAGTTCAAAAGGCTTTTCTAAGATGGACCGTTTTGGTTTGAGTACTCCTCAGCTGAGTGATGAGTAGCTTTTAAACAGAAGTGATACAAGGTATTATAATAAATTATATCCCAAGTAAGAACCAAACCAACATGAAGTCAAGACTGAAGCATTTCTTAGGTCATGAGCATATTTAGCCTTCAGCAGTGGCTGAAGGATAATTAAATGAAAACATGCATTTAGTATCATTGGATTTATTAGGAAATAACATTCTGCTGTGATGAAACATCATTATTTGAACTGTACACTGTTCTTGCATGTACAGCATGTTTTTTTGTGCTAGTAGCACTTACCTTGGGGTAAGATGATAGAGTATTTCTTTTTAGCTTTCCTCTCATTTTTCTGCTTCCCAGTTGTGATTTTCACAGGCTCATAGAGACCATCTGAGAGGAAACCCAGCATACAGGGGTTTTCTGTCCTGCCTGTTCAGCTGGTCTCTATACCAGGGGCTGCATTGTCAGGCTTGTTGCTTTGGGCTTTTTATTCCCTCATTTAAAATAGATTTAATTTGGACTGAAAGGATGTGCCTTGTTCCTCACCTACAGGCAGTACAGATGCTAATCAAGCTAATAATGCTTTAGAGGCAGGGAAATCCAAACCCAGGCCCATCAGTCTTAGTTAGTATGGCAATGACAAAGCACAGCAGTGTCAGAAGGCAGCACCTCCTTGCAGAGGGGCTGAGCATGCAGGCCGATAGGAAAAGTCACTTCCCCGGGATCATGGTGAGTCAGGAGAGAAACACGACAGTTTTCCTTCTAGGAAAACCTCAAAGACAGACAGACAGACAGATGAGCTGGGAGAAGCTTTCTGAAACCCGCCAGCTGGAGCACATCCTCCCCTGGGGCTGCGCTCAAAGAAGCGATGCTGCAAAATGCAGCCTGCCTGCGGCCTCCTAGTCCCGAAACACATCTGCACAGACCACACGCTTTCTTTGGTACACTCACGGACTTCATAGAGGAAAAGTAGCGGTCAAGATGCAAGAAAAAGCAGACCTGGAAAAAATGAGTCTGCACTGGGCATTACCCTGCTCTCGGGCATCATCCTGGGGTGTCAGAGGATTTACTCTTGACTGGCATTCAGAAATTAATCCTGAGACCTGTTCAAAAGCACGATGTTAGTGAAAGGCATAAAAGTTGTGGGGGACTTCTTCCCGGCGTTGCGCCTGTGGATTGGGCACAGGCTTTCCTGCAGGTAGGGCAGCTCATCCCCCGCGGGTTCAGCCCTGAGGTCCTCTGTACCCTGCAGAAGGGTGTTTCCAAAATGCAAACGGTCTCTCCCCCACAGAAAGAGCTCCGAGATTTGCATATGAAGCAGAAAATTACTGTAAAGCACCTTGTAAACACATCTGCTCTGCAGCTTGGAGGCAGGTTTTTCTCCTTAGCTATGCTGTTTGTGGGAATTTAAATAGATATGGTGAAAAACTTGGTAAAGCAAAAAATCATGGGGAAAAAAACCCCTGAAATTACCAGCAAAATAAACGTTACGTTAAGCACCACGTGGAGTACCTGGCATGTATACAAGTGCTTACATGTGGTTTTTTGCCTCCCAGGACTACTGGCTATCGCTGCTCTACAAGAAGCTGGTGGGTACCAAGGTGCTGCAGGTCAGCCTGGCGGGAGCCGATGAGAGGAAACTCCGTGTCTACCTCCACTGCACAAACGCCCTCCAGTAAGCCTCCAGAAAGGGCGAAATATCCCAGAAACTGAGCCCACAGCCACCCCCGGGCCAACAAAAGCAATCTGGGACCACGCAAGGACACATGTTATTTCTGTGAGACCTCTTTCCCTCCTGATCCCCACCATCATCTTCTCTTCCCTTGCAGCCCGAAGTACAGAGAAGGGGACGTGACACTGTTTGCCTTAAACCTCTACAACGTTACCCAACATTTGCAGCTACCAAATCACTTGTCGAGCAAGCACGTGGATCAGTACCTCTTACTGCCTCATGGCAAAGAGAATATACTTTCCAGGTAAGCATGCAATTCCTCCTGTCTCTGTAGAAAGGATTGTGAGTAGAGTCAGGTGGCCTCTAAAACCTCACCCTGCTCAATTTGCAAGGGGGGTGGGGGTGGGGTGGGGGTGGGAGACCATTACCATTCAGTCCTCTGGGATCTGACTTCTGTTAAATCGGGTCTCTTAAAATCAGGCTGCTGAAAGCTTGCTAAGGTACAAGGTCACTTGTTTGATGTTAATCCAGAAGCTTTTTCCTAGCAGGCTTCAGGGCTCTGGACGAGCTGCTAAAGTCCTTTTTCTTTTGCACAAGCACGGGTATATTGCTTTCCCAAGTGCTGGCTCCTGATTTACAGCCACATGTTCAGGCTTTGTATGGTTTCTTTTGTTGTTACCGCTAATGCATTGGCATGGGAAGGATCTGCTCTGTGGGCATAGAAGATATCTTAATATTTGCAGGAGAGAAACCAATTAAAATTTGTACTTTTCAAAGCCTGTTCTGCTGTTAACCACACTAGAAGAGTAAGAAACGTGCTTTTCAACGTGCTTGTGCTACGACTTTAAAGGAGTCCTTGCAGAGGGAGTGCAGCAGATGTTCTCTGCGTGTGCACACATAAACCCTCCAGGGAGTTTAGTCTGGCTTTGGGCCGAGTTTATGTTCACATTCAGGTCCAGAGCTGTTTGTGCTTGACAGCAAACAGAGCACAGCTGCCCAGTCTCTCTCCCTCTCCAGGTCTATTGAGCTGAACGGCCGTGTGCTACGGATGGTGGATGACAAAACGCTGCCAGAGCTTATCGAAAAACCCCTTGGTCCCGGCAGTGTACTTGGCCTTCCAGCCTTCTCTTACGGCTTTTATGTTATCAAAAACGCCAAAGCTATTGCTTGCATTTAAATCGTTAATGCACGCAGGATAAATGTAAAGCACTTGGCTAGTAGGGAAGTTTAATCCTAGAAATTCACGTTTCTACCATGAGATTTAATTCTGGCAAGGGATGCAAATGTGGCGGCACTGGTACCATCTGTGGGCTGGGGAAAACATGAGGTCCCACTGGGTAATTTGTACGTGAAAGATGCTTGTTAAGCTCCCGGGAGAATTATCCAGGTAGGCCAATCCCAGGCAGGGGCTGGTTTTGCTCTCCGTCCAGCCTGGGTTGCTGCACTCAAGCATGGGGCCCTTCTCTGTGCCATGTGTGGAGCTGCATCAGCTTCTCATGCTGCCCTTGGGGCTCTGCTAGCTGGGAACTGCAGCCTCCCCTGTCCCTCTCGTTTCTGCAAGCACAGCTCTTAAAGCAGTTCCTTCAAAAGCTTGCCTTCAGAAAGGATGAGCAGGGTTTTTACTTTAGCTGTACAGCTGTGATTTTGCCTGCACCATGTGGGGAAGCCCGAGGAGGGGTTGTGGTTGCTGAGGGCATCTCGGGGTGGAAAGCGGGGACACACAAAGCAAACCGAGGTCGGGGTGCCTGCAGGGGAAAACGCCTTGCCGAGAAACCAGGTCCTTCATGCGATTTGGGGCAGCACCGCACATTTTTCCCAAGCTAGGAGAGTTCAGTCACAAGATGGAGCTGTGGCCATGTGCTTTCCAAAGGCGAGTTTTTGACACACGAAATGCAGGCTGTTCCTGCAGGGTGGTCTACCTCTGCCCTCACACACTCCATCCCCGGGGGGAAAGGAGAGGAGCCCACCAGCCCCCTTGCAAACCCTCCATGGTCAGTGGGCTGCACGGCAAGGGCTCACGACTCCTCAACCTTCATCACCCCACAGGCGGTTCAGCTGGAAAGGACTTCCCTGAACCTATCTGCAGGTGAAGCTCTGCTTTACACTCCCTAACTTGCTCAGGTCTCTTCTGGTCTCGAGGAAACGGGAGAGTAAAGAGGCTGAGTAAACCACCCACCCACCCCTGGACCACCAGAGGGACTTCAGTGGCCTTAGAGCAGCCTGGGGACAAACCTGCCTGGCCAGGCTGACATCCCTCCCGCTGGTGAAACAGCCCTTTTGGACAGAAATCTGTGTCGGCAGCGGCTTCTCTCCTCGGCCGTGCATTCCCTGTGCGCACCCTGCTGTGGTTCGGTGTGCCTCTGGCATGCGGGCTGCCGGTCTGCAGGGTAGCAAAATGCCTCGGAGAATACCTGTGGTCTCCTACATGTTTATTTGCATCTACTTTTCTTGAAGATATATAACCCATGCCACCGTCAACGCCTTACAATATTTTGAGCACAGCAGGGGAAAACAATAACACATCACTGTATTTCCCTTTTTAAGCTTTAAAAGGATGCTACCAGCTACGTGGGGTTTCAGCGCAGGCCAGGGAGGGAGGGGATATTTTTTAAACGAGAAGACGTTAAAAACAGATGTACTTTTGAAGCTGTGATGATATTTTTTAAATGAGAAGACATTAAAAACAGATGTACTTTTGAAGCTGTGACGAAAAACTGCACAATAAAAAGGTTATATTTAAGTTCAGTGTGTCAAAGGAGTGTTTGCATCCACAGCGCAGATGCATTCTGTGAAGGGTTATGTATCAGGGGGTAATATAGATCAGAAATGAGAATAAGGAAGGCTAAGTTTGTTTACATATTCCAAGTTCAATAAAAGAAGTAAAGAGAGTGTAAAATGGAGTGGAAAGTCTTACATACAGTCAACATAAAGATAATATATTATTATAATAACAATAATATGTTACAACTAAGACATCAAAGTTACTGTTTGCCTGGTAGCTTCTTTTTAGAACTTTTCTAACAGCTTTGTTTATTCCAATGGTTGTGACATTTATATTTGAAGATTTTAATTAAAGTGATTTTTACCAGCTTTTGGCAATCTTCCTTTTTTTTAAGACTCCTTTTTGGCATACTGATACCACGAAACTCCCTACATTACTTTTGGTCATACATCATCTGCGCTTTGTATGATTCCCAGCAAGAGTACCCAAGTAAATAAAAGTGAAAGAAATCACATCCAGGTTGGTGTGTTTCAGTTCTAGTTGACCACCAGTTCAGAAGCCCTCCACCCCACTGTCTGACTCAGACACAACACACGGGCTGAGGATCGACACACAGGAACTACAAGGAGGGGCACAGGGATGTCCAGGTGCACAAATGACAGCTGCTCTGCTTTCACCTCCCAGCCACATCTCCTTCTCTGAGCACATGGCCTGGTTCTTCACACAGCGGGGGTGGCGGGAGATATGATTTACAGCTCACATAACTGCTTTTAACTTACAAAGCTCTACACACTCTCAGATGACTTCTCTTTACAAAGTGTTGTATATTAAGCTGGTATCTACTCTTAGTTCTGTACAAAGCAGGAGGGAGAGGAGCGTAGGAAACGAGATATTGGATCCCAGCACACCGAGACAGGTATGGTCAGAACCAGAGGCGAACATCACCCATCTGCAGCAGCAACGCCTGCCCCACAGGCACCTTATCTCAAGGGCTTTTTTTTCTCTGTGAATGTTGCAAACCTTGGGGTCTCGACCTTGAATGTCAAAAAAAATATATATATACACACACTTATCTGAGACCAGGAACAACAATTCTCTCTCGCACATGTTCCAATTTACTTTTGCATTTTTGACCCTGGAGCTTGGATTACTCACCTTGGATTTACTGTAAATCAGTTCCTGGAAGGTGGAGTAAGTTGCGTCATGAGACCTTTGTATAGGGAGGTGATTATTTAATGTATGTGAAAATAAGGAAACTGATAATATCCTTAGAATCAGGGCCAATTTCACCATCAACTCAGATTTGACTCAAACAAGACACTGGGGCCTTAACAGCTTTTGGTGGTTTTTCAAAGCCTGAAATGTGCTATTCCCGAGATTTTTTTTCAGTGAGGGGCCAGGCCAGCTTACAATGAATATAAATTAGTGAAAATAAGTTTGCTTTTCTGCTTTACTTTCATGATCTCCTTAAAAATTGTCCACAGACAGTCCAGGGTTTGCTTACCACATCACACATAAAGAAAAACCTGCCCACAGTGTGTGCACAGGAGCACCCACCCAGTGAAAATCGGTGTATTGGAGTTCCTACGGATACAGCCGGCAGAAAGGCTGCGGGCACGCATTGCCAGGACTCGCTCGCTGCCCTCCAGGATGCAATGTTCAAGCACACCTTGGGCACTTGACTGTACCTGAATAAAGCCCACTATGACTGACCTTGTCACCACGGAACAGAGCCAAGGTCACAAAAAAAAAAAAAATTAGTTACACTTCATCAGAGTTGAGCAACTGTTTCTTTTATGGTCCTGTGCAAATCATTTTACTGCTGTGAAGTACTGTTCATTGAAACAGGAAATGGAAAAATGTGAAAGTCACTTCTCCCTCACATTGACTTCCTCCTGGTAGTCATCATTTTGCTAAATTAAAAGTTCAAAACAGTTTCCCTTGGTTTTTGTCAGTGTGTCATTCATTCAAGCTGAAGGAAGTGTGGAATGAGAGAGAAGTTATACGCTGCAGGGACACTGAATTCTCCAAGAAACCTTTCAGCAGCAAATCTGGGGACATTTCATCACTGAAACCATGCCATGCAAGACAAAGTTTTTATGGCTCCGTCCAAAGCGCCCCTCCCTCCCTGGTTTATGCAATAACTCACCCAAGATGGTGAGAGACCTGAATGAATGAGGGCAGAGATCCAAAGCCCATATATGAAGTCCAAAGTTTTTATAAACTACAGTCTGGAAAGGTTTGGGAGATGAGACATATGCTGATGCATGGACACGTGTCTTGATGACGATATGTTTGATGATATAGAGTCACCTATGGGATTTCAACAAACAGCATGGAAGACTTTGAACAAATTCAGTGGTAAAAACAGCACACGTGCTTTTTGCGAGGTGCTGAGGTACAGGATCTAAAGATTACAGAAGTTATTAAATCTCCGCATCCCGTTGTTTTGCCATCAGGCCCCCTCGGGTGCTCTGTCAGTACCCACTGCTCGAAGCCGATGGCAGGCGAAGCTCCAGCCTTCCTCACACCCCGCGCCGGCAGACTTGGCTGCCGTCCTCCGTACCCGTGCCAGGACCACAGCAGACCGATTCCTGCTGATACCCGCCGGGCCCCGCGGCCTACGGGGAAACGGCCGCTCCCGCGCCGCCGGGGAGGGCTCCGCCCGGCCTGACCCGCAGTTTCGATTCCCGGGAGTGAGGCACCAGGCGGCACACGCCGCCGGGCGAGGAAGCTGCGACGCCCGCCCGGGGC
>WAAD01013702.1:519117-548785 GCA_013389945.1 Fregata magnificens
CCCGACGGGCGGCCGGGGTGAGGCGGGGAGGGTGGCGGTCCTGTGCCGGTGGCCGTAGCACCCCTCCCCGGCCACACTCCGGGCACACCCCCGGCAGAGGGTTTTGCCAAAGAAGCGCGTCTCTGCTCGGCAGTGCCGTTACTCGGCAGCGAGCTGCCGTCCTGCCCCGCGGCCCCCCGCTCCTCGCTTGCCCCCTCAGCCCACCCGCGGATTTTGTCTTCCCTCAGGGACGTGGCTGCTCTACCTGCCGTGCACCTGGAGCATCGGCTTGGCGGCCGAGCCCGGCTGCCTTCCGGACTGGCACATGCTGTCCCTGTTCGGCATCGGGGCGGTGCTCATGCGCGGAGCCGGCTGCACGATCAATGACATGTGGGATCGCGACTACGACAAAAAGGTGGAGGCACCCCCGTGGGCTTGCAAAGGCCTACGGAAGTGAATTGTTGGTTAATTAACCCCGTACATTTCCGCTCGTCTCCGGCATCACCAGTGATTCCTTGCTGAGTGCAGGCATAGGGCTCCATGTTCAGAAATTCCTCCGTGTTTCTGTCTGGGATGCGTGCAATTAATTTGTCTACGTTTCCTCCTAAAATAGTAGAAATCATTTTATTTTGTATCACATTTCTCTGTCTAGGACTGTAATAAGTCTTCTAGAGTACTTACCTCTGTGTAAGATAAAATGTGTGTGTTGTCAGCTGTAGGTAGTACTTGAACAAGTTTATTTTTCAACTTTGTTTTGCATGACAGAATTTGCTGCGCTTGCTAGTTACGATTGTCCTGGTTTCAGCTGGGGTAATTTTATTACTAGTAGCTGGTCGAGTGCTGTGTTTTGGATTTAGCATGAGAATAATGTGATAACACACTGATGTCTTAGTTTTTGCTACGCAGTGTTTCTACTAAGTCAAGGGCTTTTTGGTTTCCCATGCTCTGCCAGCATGCACAAGGTGCACAAGAAGCTGGGAGGGAGCATAGCCAGGACAGCTGACCCAAACTGGCCAAAGGGATATTCCATACCATATGACATCATGCTCAGTATATAAACTGGGGGCAGTTGGCTGGGCGTCAGCGATCGCTGCTTGGGGACTGGCTGGGCGTCAGTCAGCGGATGGTGAGCGGTTGCATCTCTTGTTTTTCCTGGGTTTTGTTCCTCTCTCCTTGTTTTCATTACAATTTTTTATTATTTTGTTTTATTTTATTTCAATTATTAAACTGTTCTAATCTCAGCCCATGAATTTTCTTACTTTTGGTCTTCAGATTCTCTCCCCCATCCCACTGCAGGGGGGGGAGGGTGAGCGAGTGGCTGTGTGGTGCTTGGTTGCTGACTGGGGTTAAACCACAACAACGGTCTACCCAAGAACCACTTTTTTTTTTATTTATTTTTAAATTTTCAGGAGTTGGGTTTCCTTGAGTATTATTGATTTCTTCATGAGAATAGCTGTTAAGAGCATTATGCCCAACACTGAGCTAATCCTCTTCTATTATGTTGTATTTTTCATCTCCCTTTTGTTCAGAAGAGGGAAATAAGCAAAAGGCAGTGCCCAATGTCAGGTGTTGAAATGTGCACAGGTACAGGCTTGGAGGGGAGTATCCTGGTGATATGTCACTGTTTGCTTGTCCTGTTTTCTGTTCCTATGTTGTTCCTCTGGTTTTGGGTTTCAGGCGCTGGCAAGAAACAGGATAATGAGCCAATCTGATATGTGAAGTTCTTACAGCACTGTTGTATTTGTGCTGCTAGGAAGGCAACAAATCAGTACAAGTTTTGTGGCGGCTTTGGATGGTTTAGGGTTCGAAGGTTATTAACAACTACAGATGCGAAAAATATTTGGCAGGGTGGGATGTGTGATTAGTAAGATGGAATTTTCAATATAGTTAATTCATTTATGCATTAATGTGATGTGGCTAGATGTGAAGTTTTAAAAATTCCTATCGCAGCTCGCTCTTACATACCTTAAAAGGATGTCTTCAAAACAAGTGTGATAGAGGCAGGGTCAATAGTAGGATGTTGACTTTTGTTGGTGATGGTCATTTGGGGTTTTAGATTTTATGTTACTGGTTATTTGGTAGATGTTTTCTTTTCTTTAAATGAAGTATCACATGTTTGGTTACGATGTGCAGTGGAATTGGTCACAAATATGTTAAGTACATGTTTAAACTGCAAAAGCAGTATTTGATGTTTAACATAACCTGATGGGGGGGGGAGAACAAACTAAAAGGGTTCACATTATTAAAGCATATGCAGAAGACTTTATACATATATAGTATTCTGTAAAAAGTTGGCTTTCTAAGCTCTTTGAATAGAGTCTACACCATTTTCATCAACATGCAGAACTTTTGTCTGGTTTTTTTTTTTGGCAATGGTCACCTTTGGCAAGTAACTCACCATACATTTCAGTTTAACTTTTTTAAGTCTGATTTTTTTTTTCCTAAGGTAATAAAGTTCATATACAAGATGTCTACAGTGTTTCTAATCAGCCTCATTGCACACAAGTGTCACTTTATTTCTGCTCTAGTTTTTAAATCCTGCATGCTTCTATTATAAGCGCTGCTGCTCAGAAATGCAGCTCATATCTGTGATGATATGCTAGATTTGTATCATTGAAGGAACGCTGCCTCATACATTCTGTGACCTGTTTCTTTTTCTGCTTATATGCCAATGGTGTGACTTCTAGTTTTAAGATACATTGGAATGTGTTATGCTGGATTTGGTATTAACATTATTCTTTCAATTTTTAGGTTGCGAGGACAGCAAGTAGGCCCCTGGCAGCTGGAGACATCTCCACTTTTCAGTCCTTCGTTTTTCTTGGGGGACAGCTTAGCTTGGCGCTTTGTGTGCTTCTGTGTCTAAATTACTATAGGTGATGTATAAGTTATCTTTTGTTTTTTGAAATTTGATTCTGGGTCCAGAGTTAAGCACAGAGATTTTCAGCAGAGAAGGTTTTGGGGGCAGAGGGAGGAGGTTATTAGTCGTTTGAAAGTAGAGAATTAGTTCAGTACTATGTACAGCTCCTGTAATGCTGCACTATGTCTTGTGATCTTTAGGCTGGCAAACAGTAAACCTCTTGGTACTTTTTACAGTATCATTCTAGGAGCAGCCTCTTTGTCTCTTGTGATCACCTACCCTCTGATGAAGAGAATAACATATTGGCCACAGTTAGTTTTGGGTGAGCTGGAAATATTTTTACTATTTTTTTCTTCAGATGTAGTTTTTGGGGTGTTTTACAAATGAGTAATTGAACTTCAGCAATCTGATTTTTTTATAACTTTCTATTAAAATAAAAATACCTTATAGACAAAGTTGTGTTGTGCCAGAAGCTTCTTAAAAAATGTATAACATATAAGAGTTGATGTTTGGGTTTGGGGTTTTTTTTGTTAAAAATCAGTTCCTTATTTTGACCAAGTGAGGGGAGGGGGAAAGGGAGGGAGAAAATAAATATTTGTCATTTAAGAATCAGCTTTAGTTTCAGGGTTGTCTTGAAACCTTTCTTAAACATGCATTTGTCCTGCATTTCAGTCTTCAGCCTCTAAAATAACTCCTGTGCAGAAACTGATGGTGCTTGTATTTCAGGTTGACCTACTAAAACATATCTTTGTATCTTGGCCTTCACATTCCAACTGCCTTCAGCTTTTTCAACCAAAATTGTCATTTTCAGCCTTGAAGTACCATACTTGGCTGCTCTGTGCTCTTTTGCAGTTAGTTATACTGACATCTTTTGTTATACTGACATCTAAGTGTTTTAACTCTAGACCCGTTGTTTGAGTACACTGGAATAGTTCTGTGTAAATGTTTCCCTACGCTAATGAAGTCAAATTTAACTTGGGGAAAATTGCCTGGCTATATGTATCTCTCCTTGTATGTCCAGAGTATTTAATGTCAAATTACTTGTATTTATTACCTGACTGAAAATAAGTGGTAGAAAAATAGAGATGCCAGTATTGTACAAAAAGCTGCTGATATGATATACATTCAAACACACAATATTTAATTCTATACATGTAATTTAGATTGCTTCTGGCAATCTTGTAACTTTTTTTTCTTTTTTTTACTCTCTTTATGTTTTTAGGACTTACATTTAATTGGGGAGCCCTTCTTGGCTGGTCTGCCATCAAAGGGTCATGTGAGTGGTCTGTGTGTTTGCCCTTGTACTTAGCTGGAGTAATGTGGACACTGGTATACGATACCATTTATGCACATCAGGTAGAGTAACAGTGGGAAATTTTAGATACCTGTGTATGTTTGTGTGTTTAATTTACAACTTTGTTGTCAAACAGCAGTACTAACCTGTTGCAGTTCTTCACCCTCAGCTGAGCTAAAACAGCACCAAAGAAACCCCAGCCCTTCAACCTTTTATTGCTGTTTGCAAATGTTTTACATATCGAGTAGAAAGCTGGAAGTATAATGCACTTTGTGTCCTTACGCATTTGCATAGTGTAAATAACTTTGACATTGGTATTAGCTCTTGGCTGCTAAAGCAGCTCTAAGGACCAACCTTCTAATTTAAATTTTAATGTAGGGACCTACAAACGCACTTAAATTGGGTTCCTAATAAGAAGCATTGGAAACTTAAGCAAGGCCCCCCTTTTTATTTTTCTTATGAAGTGGCAGTTGGATTGTGGATTTTTTGCTAATTCGTCCTTTCATTCTAGGATAAGAGGGATGACATCATTATCGGTGTGAAGTCAACAGCATTACAATTCAAGGAGGATACAAAGCAGTGGCTCAGTGGCTTCAGCCTTGCAATGCTCCTGAGTTTGTGCATGGCGGGAATGAATTGTAACCAGACGTTCCCGTATTACTCAGCTGTGGCTGCCATAGGGGCTCACCTAGCGCACCAGGTTTGATGGATTGATTTATTTATACTTTTTCCATGTGGAAGTTCTTGATAAGAAATCAGAGTGCTTTAAAACCCCCGTCAATTTGCCAACTACCTAAAAAAAACCAATTCCTGTAAAGAGAACTGAAGTCTTCTCACAATAAGCTTGCTTAAGTACCTTTTGCAGACCTTTTGATGGAAGAGACCTCCAGTGGTCCACAGACTGTAGAGCACTGGTTTTCAGTCTGTTCCTCACCAGAAGAACTGCTTCATGTTAAGCTGTGATCTCAAGGGAATGGTTTTCTTCTCACTTCCAGTAGCAGCTGCAGCTAGATCCACTTCAATATCCTGCAAGATTGTGCAGTTTTTACTGTTCTGATACAGCTCTTGCTACGTCTGGCACATATGATCTGAGACTGCAATTGATGTATATTATGATCTTTCACTTACTTTAAAAGATTATATGGTCTACGGTATCAAGGACACATGCAGGCTTTTTTTTTTTAATAACATGCTGTACAGTAGCTATATGAAAATGAATGTTGCATGTTCTGTCTCTCAGAGATGGTTAATTTTACATCTAAATAATTATTCTGTGCTGTGGTCTGGAGCTTCAGTCTGGGATCTGACGGTATAACAAAATTTTCTGTGGCTTGTTCACTACGACCTGTAGCACAGATGTTAATATTATAGTTTTATGGTAATTGATAGTTCTGATTCACAGTTCTTTTTGTAGCAGAGAACAGTACAGTTCAGTCTTGTAGTTGTATTAGTTTAGAAATTTTAATGAATAACAGAAGGAAAGAAATTAGCTTTGTCAGTAAAGAAAGCAGCTAGGATCTTGTTACCCTGTTCTTTCTGAATCCTAACAATTGTGTTGCCTGGTCTTGTAGTGACAAGTCAGTCTATATGAAAATTAATTGCTGGTCTTAATAGGTGAGTGATAGCAAAGAGGTTTGTGCGTTGTGAATAGTAAAACCATCGATAGTCTGAGAAGTTAAGTCTGTGGTTAACATGAGATTTTTTTTTAAAGCACATTAGACTTACATTACACTTTAATAGGGGGAGCTCATGCAGGTGATGGATATTAAGCATACCTCTGAGTAAGAGAATTCTTGTGATGATGTAGTCTGGTACTTGTCAGCCACTGCTTTTCATAGTGATTGTGCTTGGAAATCTATGAGGGAAAGTTCCACTGCATAATCATTTACAGTTTGAATTGGCAGAGAGGTATTACATTGTAGTTTTGGCACAAATGGAAATTACTTTCCTGCGGGGAGGGTTTTTTTTAAGTGAGAATGCAGACCCATTAAATGTAAGTGGTGAAGAGTGCACAACAATTGTATAGATTGCCGAAGTCGCAAGAGCAGCATTGTTCTGTGTACAACAGAGTAGCTTCTTTTGGAGTTGTTATTCTAATATTAGTTCTGCCTAAACATTCTCATGCTTATCTTCTTGTTCAAGGTTTCTGCACATGTGCTTAACTAACTGAGTTTAGAAATCTGAGTAAGCTGCATGAGGGGTAGGTTTTCCTTAATTCATTGAATTTGTGCCTGAGACAGAGGAATTTGGGTCATGAAGATGTCAAATTTCTATCCCACCCAAGAAGTTCACTGATATAAAAATAACATCTTTTATTTGCTTTGTATTTCTGAAGGTATATCTTGTGGTTTGGCTGCTGTTGGGTTTTATTTGTCAGTTCAGTGTTTTCAGATTCTTGTGCTTGAGGAGCTGACAGGTTTTCAAGGGTGTGGATAACATCATGTCTTAGAAGCTTGTGGACAATGTTTCAGATTATTTGATCAGAACCCAGCCCTGTTGCCTCTGTACAACTGCAAATGGCAGAGGAACAGGTTTCACTTCTTTTAGTCAGATATGTTCTGTTTTGACTTCTTTAGAGGCTGAATTCCAAGGTTTGAGATTTTGGGGGGTACTTTTCTATTAATCCTTTCACTTGTTTTGCTTAACATTTCCTCTTGTCATCCTTCTCAAGACTTTTGCACCAAGTTTTGTTTCTGGGAATATTTTTCAGTAACTTTGCTCTTGCCGCACTGTGTGGTTTTTTTCACCTTTAGTCGTGACTCACAGCAGACAGCTGCCAAGCTGGGCAAGCCTTGCTTCTAGCTGTTGTTGCAGGTGTCCTGGTTCTTTTTTGAAAGAGAGCTGAACGGACATGGCTAAGAGCGACTGGGCTAAAGTCCTGTGTGACTAGGCAGGGCTGGGCACCTTCCTGTGCACTCCAGTTAGCCTGGTTCACTGCTGGGTTTCTCTACTGAAACATGGAGCAACACCTTGCAGCAGAGATTTAAAGGTGCAGGAAGGTTTTGGGGGTTTTATTTTTATTTGAAGTTTCCATTGAAGAATTAGGTGACTACCAACTGAGGAAAACCTCCAAAAGACTTATTTAGATGCCCAGATATTTTTACATTTTTAAATATCAAACCAGACACACCAGTATCGAGGCTGTTTATACGGTCCTTCATTAAGAGGGTCCGGGAATCATGTTCATATGTGATCCTTGACTTTTCGGCTGTATGTTGACTAAATCTGTCAAGTAAACATAGATGCCAGTTATGAAAAAAATCCTTTGTAAGCACAGAGTATTCCTGTTTCTTGTGGAGGTAAGGGTGGACTTCAGAATTTGAGATTCAGTTTTTGAAGTTACAGAACTTTTTGTGGTTTTTTGTGATGTGTCAAATATTTATGAGTCTGTAGAATAATAATGCTAGAATGTTATACTGTGCTTTTGCAGATTTACAGTTTGGACATAGACAAACCTGAAGACTGTTGGAAGAAATTTGCTTCAAATCGTACTGTAGGAGTTCTGCTCTTCATAGGCATTGTGCTTGGAAATCTGTGGAAACAAAAAGACTCAAAAAATGTAGAAGAGCCTTTAGAAAACAGGTAGTTGAAGTTACTATAAATACTGATCTTTTAGTCCAGCTAAAATGTAAGTACTGTAAGAAGGAAAACACTTTTAAAATAACTATGGCTGCTTTATACTCTTTATTTATAAAAGCTGGTGAAAACATTCTTGTTTCTAAAAACATGCAAATGAGATTATCCTACAATGTAAGTTTTGATTATCCTTAAATGACTTCAACCTCCATAGAAGTTTCAACAGGTGAAGCTGCTCTGTTGGTCCTGTGTAGTAAAAGCAAACTTCTGTCAAGCTCTCAAGACTGTGGGCCCAAGATTTTATATGAAACAGGTATCTCTTAGTGACGGCACGTGGGAAAATGCAAAGTGATTTCAGGATGTAAATAAAATCTGGCTGTACATGTTTGGTGTTCTGATTTATTACTTGAATGATTTTTAGTTTGAGTTAGAGCTTTTGCGTGAAAGAGTTGCAATAACAATTTTTATCCTTAGCTGTCTAGAAGCAGTCAGGACTCTGTGAGTGTGTGAGGTCCAGAATAAGAAGTCAATAAAGAAGTATTTAAAACTACCCTTTGCTCTTGCTGTGATTGCTGGCAGTGGTTCTTTTTCACGTAAAAAGAACAGGCTTCTGCAAAGTTGCTTGCACAGAGTGAGCTGAGCTCGTTTATCAAGAATGATTTGAACACAGATTACTGACTTAAAACAAAAACAGAGCAGCCCAGAGCTGTTGCCAAGTGTTTGTGACTGGTGGTTGACCCTGAGCTACGAATTCATCATGCAAAGTGATCCTCATTTTTTTATTTTTATTTTTTAGTTCTATTCATTTTGACTTATGCCTACTGGTTTTATTTGTAGTCTTACAGGAAGAACTTGTTTATAGGAGGTATCATATTTTAAGGTTATTTAAACCGATATGTCTGAGAGACATGGCAGTCCAGAGCCATGCATTCAGGGTTTGCTAACTGCAGTTTTGCATTACTGATGATGGTGAACAGGCGAAAAAGTTAGTGTTGCAGGGAAAGGAGAAAGCATATAATGAGTCAATGGCTTTGGTCACAGGAGACTCTTTTTGGGGCTAGAACAGACTTCTGTGGGTTCTGAACACTTCTTTTCAATGTACACCTTGTAAAGCTGTTTTTACTATTTAAACAAGTGATGTCAAATATGTTTTGAGCAAATTGGAAAGAATAGTTTTTTCAGCCTGACTGCATATAAGATAGAAATATGTGAAAATGTTAGGAAGCATAACTGCTTTTAGGGCCTCCGTGGTCCTTACACAGAAATTGTTCTTAAATAGGGCTTATAATTTTGGGGTGGAGGAAGTATTAAGTTGAAGAAAAGCAGTTTAAAAATGAAGAATAAGAAGTTTCTGAACAGTTACGTGACAAAGTTGCATTTTGTAGAGGGAGAACTGGATGCATCCAACTTTGTGTGGAACTTTGGTTATAAGGCATTTACTAGTAATAAAAAAGTCTTGTGTAATTAGTATGGATTCTTTTCTTAATACTTGTAATATTACCTTGGAGGGGTTGTGGCAAAAGTTATTAATCCGTTTTTAACATATTGAAGCGTCTTTAAGTAGCTTAGATTTGGGAAGAGCTCACATTTTGTAGTGCCTTTGGACCTACTGGTGCCCTTTGATGACGGCTTGTCACAAGCAAGTGATTGTCTTGTAATGAGAGGAAGAAGAAGGTGTAGCTAAATAGAGTAAAAATTCAAGTTTCAAAACAGTCCTCATGTCCTAAACTTGAAAATCATTGCATGTTTTCTGTGGGGGTTTTCCAAATTCCTATCGAAATGCATTTTACAAAGATAAGCCGTAGCTGTAATTTTAGGTTCATTGCCTGAAAAATGAAGAAAAGTTTAGATTCTAGGCTATAATACTGAGAGTGTTATTTGCCTGAGCATTTTATGATTAATGCAGAGAAATAAGAAATAACTTTTTACGTGCAAAAGAGACAAAGGCTGAACTACTTCTTGGCTAAAACCCTGTTTGTATCTGCTGGCACGTATATGTGCATATCTTCTCTTCTCCTTCCATTCTCAAGCTATTCTATTCCAAATCTTCATGAAGACACTCTCTGCTGTATTTAGATACAGTCTGTTACAAAATTCTCAAATACACCTATCTCTAAGCAGCAGCTTCATTATTAGCTAGTGTGCTTTTGCACAAATAAACAATGTCCTCTGGAAGTTTCTCCTCCAGTGTCAAATGTTGCATTTCTCCTCCCCTTCCTTTTCGAAATGTTCCTCCACAGGACACTGAGATAACAAATGCTTTTGGAGGCAGCAGGAAGAGCAAATGTGCCTTGCAAAGGCAAATGTGAAACACTGGCAGTTGCTCAGCGAAACAGAAAACTCTGTAACCAACACAAACACTTGCCTTTGTGTTTTCCCATTGTACTTTGTAGAAAGGTGCATCAAAGCAACACCAGCTCTTTGTCCAGAAGTAGCTGTACATAGGTAGGGGTGCTAGTTCCTGCGGGGATACAGGGAGGGGTTGGCGAGGCATCGGCAGCCCTTTGTGGTGGGGCTGGATCTTTGACTCACAAGCCTGCTTGGGACAGTGGCACACGGGAGCTTTCACACTCCCCTCTGCCAGGGGCTGGGACTCGCCATAGGGTCATCCAAGGCAAATTGTGCCTGGATTTTGCTATTCGTGTATTTCTTGGTAAGTATGGTATCATTAATGCAAGGGGGTCAGATTTTTCCCTGCCTTTAATTTCAGGAAAGTATGTGCTGCAAGGCACCTAGCTCAGGAACTATGGTGTGCAAACCGCATGGGCTGGAGGACATGGGACAGCCAGCGTGGCTGGAACTCAGTCCGGCCGTAGGGGGTCACCAGGTCAGTAGGTCAGGCGTAGTGCCAGCCACTGGTAACATGACATGGGAACAAAAAGGGGGCTCGACTCGAGTCAGAAAGGTGTGTCAGTGTGTGGAAAGATCAGAGCATCCTGTGGGCTGAAGTCACTAAAAAGCTGGCTGAAAATTAAGGTAACCCATCACCTGTACCAGCATGGCATTGTGGTTAGCCAGTATCAAGGAAGACGCTGAAAGCACAACCGTTGTGATGAAGGACTGGTATGGTAAACAAAAGTGGGAGAATGTATTTTGTGGGCGCTTCTTTGTTTTTCTTCCTTTTGGCAAAAGCAGGAAAAGGGCCATTAATTTGTTTCTAAATGCATCACAATGCAAATACCACGACAGAAGATCCATTTAAGCTTCAAAACAAAGCTGACAGGAAAAAATGTGGATGTTAATGGGCCATGGGTAATGTGAAGTTTCAGTACTAGCTGAAGGCTCCTGGCATACTGGAGAGGGGAGTTTCTTGCAGTGCCTCCCTGTACTTTGTGATGGAGGCAAAAAGCCAGAGCAAATTTTAACACAGTGTGTGCTAGATACAGTACCAGAATTACAAAGGAAATCGCAAAAAACTTTGTTGGTTTCACAGCACTTTTCTTTTCCTGGATGGTGGTTTTTAAAAAACAGCACACTCTTACCACCACCCAGACAGCTGTACACGTGGTTTTTTCTGAGCTAAGCAGGAAGAGGTCTAATACAATCAAAAAATCAAAACAACAACAAAAAGCACTGTTCAAATGCCAAGTTCAAAACTTTCAAAAATACAGCTTCGATTTCTGGAAGAGTGAGCAGAAATCCCTGCCCTAATGGAAAAAAACCCCCACAAACCAAAACCCACCCCTGAATGTTTACACCAGCAGAACACAATTCCTCCAAATTGCAGAGCTTCTTGGCTATGACAGGCAGAGTAACAAAGAGAAATACCTAATATAAAATATGTTGCTTCAACTGCATAAAGAACAGAACCAAGCCTGTAACAAGCTGTGCGGGCGGCAGCGGAAAGCAACTGCATGCCCATTCCACAGTACCATGGTTTTTTTGCTGGACTGGTCTCAAAGTATTGTTCAGCTCTGAATGAAAAGTATATTGAAGGGAGATAATTTTATCTCCAAGTTACCCCTGCAGGCAACAGCACATGCATAGCATGAGGGGACTGTTTTGAGGAGAAACTTCAACAGTGTTAAGTGGCTGCTTAATAGAAAGAGCTGTGTGCATTTTGTGTTGGCTGTCATGCTGTAGCATGGCTAAATATTTTTCAAACAGATTTTCCAGCTTCATCAGAGCTTATTTTCCCCCAAATGCTGTCATGCTATTAACCACTTTTTCAGGAAATATATAAATGGAAATAAAAGTGCTTGAGAGAAAAATGAAGGAAAGCATAGACTTTATGTACACCATAATGTGGTTTTTTGGCAATACCTGCATTACTGTTGTGCTTTATTTAAGCATTGGTTGGAAGAGACTTTGAAGAATTTATTTGCTTAGTGTTGGCATGATGCTTCCCCCCCCGCCACTTCCACATGCACGACACCACACAGTGGACGCAGAAAAGCAACACATGAAATATTTGTCAGGTCGCTGGAAAAGGTGTTGCGCTGACCGTATCTGTCAGACAGAGGGTCTGGGAGGTCTCCTGTCTCGTTCCTGCTTGGGAGGAAGACCCAGGGCAGAAAGCCAAGGCTGTGGAAGCACAGGTTGTCCGTGAACCTGATGGGGCTGAGGTTGCTCTCGGTGGGGTAAATGACAGGCTGAAGGTCTGGTGTTGGCAGTGCATACCTCCTTTCCTAGGTGATGGGTGATAAAGACCTGGTTGCTCAACCCCAAGCAGGGCTCTGGCACCCGCGGGTTCATACCTTGTTGGATCTTTATCTGGCAAGGGTGCTCTCCACAGCTGGCCCACCACCAACGCAACACGGGGACCAGTCACCTGTTTTTTCTCCTATGCTGGCTAGGATGGGGAGTGTCCTCTCACTCCTTCCCGTGTCTCTTGGCCCAGTTGTGAGCTGCTGTGCTGTCAGGGGTCATCTGAGATCTTGGGACATCCATACAAGGAAGACATCCGCTACGGAGCAGGTGCAAAGGTGGCAACTGTTGTATCTGCTGTCTTCAGGCCTTGCTTAAGAAATCAGTGGCAATGCAGGGGGGGACCAAAAAGTTGCCTTCAAGAGTCTGAGCTGCTGAGTGCTGGTTTCTTTACACCAAGGTAAATCAGAAGGTACTTCAGAAAACTGGAGGTTAAACACATAGGGGGCTTCCACGAGAGGCTATCAGGGTGAGCATGTTGGGTGCCGGGTGGATGAAGTCATGCAGAAGAAATCCCGCTGTACACAAGAGGCATCACATGCACACAGAGGGGACAAACGAGACTGCCATCGAACTGAAGGTGAGCAAAGCTCTCCTCTGAAGAGGACTTGTGGTCATCTGCACACAGCAGGTGCGGAGCCACACAGCTTCCCCTTCTCGCACATCATCTCTCCCAGGCCACCTTTCTTTCAGATTGCCTTCTCCCATCTGTCTTAAAAAGCATCTTTGTTATTAAGTAGTTGTGCTGGTTTTGGCTGGGATTGAGTTAATTTTCTTCATAGTAGCTAGTATGAGGCTGTGTTTTGGATTTGTGCTGAAATCAGTGTTGATAATACAGGGGTGTGTTCGTTACTGCTGAGCAGTGCTTGCACAGAGTCAAGGCCTTTTCTGCTTCTTGCACCACCCCACCAGCGAGCAGGCTGGGGGTGCACAAGAAGCTGGGAGGGGACACAGCTGGGACAGCTGACCCCAACTGACCAAAGGGATATCCCATACCATATGACGTCATGCCTATAAAGCTGGGGGAAGAAGAAGGAAGGGGAGGACTTTTGGAGTGATGCCGTCAGTCTTCCCAAG
The DNA here is from genome assembly GCA_013389945.1 of Fregata magnificens. Taxonomy (NCBI): domain Eukaryota; kingdom Metazoa; phylum Chordata; class Aves; order Suliformes; family Fregatidae; genus Fregata; species Fregata magnificens. The sequence goes on from WAAD01013702.1 coordinate 532,548, forward strand.
TAACCATTATGCGTGCTGGAGCCCTGCTTTCCTGGAGATGGCTGAACACCTGCCTGCCAATCGGAAGGAGTGAATGGATTCCTTGTTTTGCTTTGCTTGTGTGCACAGCTTTTGCTTTACCTATTAAACTGTCTTTATCTCAACCCATGAGTTTTCTCACTTTTACCCTTCCGATTCCCTCCCCCATCCCACCGGTGGGGAGTGAGTGAGCGGCTGTGGTGTGGTTAGTTGCTGGCTGGGGTTAAACCACGACAGTAGTAAAGACCCTTTTTAATCAACAGTACAACTTATTCTACTAAGTAACATCAATACATTTAAAAAGTACTTGTTGCATGTCAAATTCTGTTGCAAGGTGTGTTGGATGTCATTCTGCCAATACCTTGGTTAATGTTGGATTAACTTCGTGATGCATCACATGTAGCTGTTCACTCAGCTCCTGCAGCGTGGTGGCAGCAGCTGCCAGCTTGGGATAAAACTCTCGGAAGGCTGTAGAAATGGCACAGAGCACACATCCAAGCTGGAAGGTCAGCTTGCTTACCCAAAAAAGCCTCTGGAGCCAGCCCAAGAGCAGCCGGACTGCTGAGGTTCTCCTGCTTCCCACCACCGTGTGGGGATGGGGATGGGGACAGGAGGACCTGCACTCACACCCTCTGGTAGCTCTTCTGTTTGTGCGTGGGCGCGAGTTGGTGAATTTGTGAGTTAGCGAATTAATGAAGTAGCAGATTACAAAATTAACAAGTTGACTAGTCTGTTACAAGGGGGTTGATTTGATTGTTGATTTTTACTTTAGTTGTTTTTTACCTCATGAGCTCCTGAGATGAAGTTTGATTCCCAGAGGGCATTGTCCTGTAAATCTGAATGACCCAGAGGAAGAGTGGCACCGCTGAAAGGATGGTGAGAAATATCAGACGACGAGCACAGGAAGCAGAGGCTCAGCCAGGCTGCGTGAAGCATCTTGTGACAAACCTTTGCCCAAGCCAGCATGTGACAGCAGATGGATGTGAAACCACTTCTACTACTTTCCTTTGGGTCTGACGCGCTGTGGCTGTGAGCTGCTGCAAAGCAGGTGATACCCTTGGCCCCAGCCGTGAGCTCCCCGCTGTGCGCTGGGCTTCGTGTTTGTGTGTCTGCAGCACGAGGGGTTCGGGCAGCTTGCCCAGGTGGCAATGCACCCCCCCAGCCATAACCCCAGAGCCATTTTCTGTCTGATCAGCCAGCCGAGCAGACCCATTCCACCGTGTGCGGTGTCCCTGGTACGAGAGGGACGAGGGACATGCAGGTGTGGGCAGGGAACAGCTCTCTCCTTGTACCACCTGCAGTTGCTTTGGTTGTGGTGAGATGTGAACCTGACCCTTAGCTGTGTTTCTAAGGGCTGTGAAAATTTCCCCTAGCACCTGCTCAGCTCCTTTCTCCTCTGGCTTTTACAGTCACAGGGATTTGCCTTTCACCTGAGTCATTCCAAGTTGTGGGAAGAAGGCTGAGACATCTGAAAAAAAGTTTCAGACGCAGAAGCCCTTCTCCATATCTGAAACAAAACCCTGTTGAAACCCTGAGGTTGCTACTCTGCCTCTTCAAAGGGCTGGTGAGACCAGAGCTTTGGAGAGAGGCCCCCAGGCACCCTTCTCCCCCCGCCCTGCACACCAGTGGGCTTACAGCAGACCCTCTGTAAACGAACCCACTTCTCACCACTCGAGACGCCAAAGTTTGTGTAACTAGGAGCATGAGGCAGCATACTGGGGAAGGTGGCTTTGCTCATTTGTGGTAGTGTTTTAAATTGTGTGATGGAGTTGTTTCGAATGGTGCATAGAACAGGCGGGAACGTTTGCATGCAGATAGTGTCGGCGTAAATGGAATAAACTAGTTTCTGGTTGCCACTTCTCTGTAAAATACAATGGTAGACTGCATAATTTAGACTTAGTTCTTTGCAGAGAAAGCAAAAATGTGTTCAGGGAGGTTTTTTTAATCTGTACTCCTGAATCTTGATCGAAATTGCATTTACTGTAATACACATTAAATTGGTGAATATTAATTTCAGCTGAATTCTTCCATTGTCTGCTTGGAAATAATCTTTTATTCTTATCATGTGGAAAAAGGCGTTACAGGTTTCATTTTGTTTGCGCGTTTCCTTTCTTCCTAGCTATTGAGACGTTTTGCTCTTTGTTGTTTTGCTGTGGCTAAGAAAGGCGTGCTTTGCAGCCGACTGCCTGTCTTCCTGCAGTGCCATTTCATGGACCCAGAGAAGCTGCACGTGAAGGGGACCACAGCCACCAGCCATCAGCAGAGCCCCGGTCAGGCCCTGTGGTGAGCTTCGGCCAGAAACCACGGTGGCTGCGACGGGAGGTGACGGGTGCTCCTGGCTGGTGCTGGGCGAGGGTGACGCTCTTGCTGTGAGTTTCAGGAGTTCATGTTTTGATTTCACTGGTGAGATTTTTGCAGGGTTTTTTTGTCCAACTTAAATGCCGGGTGAAGGGAGTCAGCTGAGGTAGGTGTTTACGGTGATGTTTTCTCAGGGTGACAAAGGGCAGTTACACTTTGATGCATCAGGATTGCAGGTAGAAGTGGACTGCTTTTCTGTGGAAGAAAAGCACTTGCAGGCCTGGTTGCTCAGACAGTCAGTGCCACCCCAGCTCTGAATAGAGGACAGACTGTTAAAATCCTTAAAATGTTGCTGATGAGCTTTTTTTTTAATACGTTATCTCCCATACCGACCGTGCATTTCAGCTTCCCTTTTCTCTCCCTCCCCAGCAGACTCCTAGGCTAGCTGGCACTTTGCGTGAGCCTAGTCTAGCCAGCCAGTGGGATGTCAGGGATCTCCTCTTCTAGAAAGCATCTGCTGAACTACAACTTTTTGCAAACCTCAATTCCCGGAGCCTCTTGCAATGTTTTTGAAAAAAAATACGTGTATGATCCAGCCAGGGGTCAGCCAGGCAACCCCGTCATAAAGCCAGGACAGCCACAGTTAAACTTGGGAGCTGCTGGAAGCCAAGGGGAGCATTTCAGGGCAGGGCTCACTGTTGTCTCAGCCACACTATTGGTAAAAGGCTCCACTTACTTAATGCACTGTAAATTCCAGCCTGTTAACAAAGTAGGTAAGTTGCAGTTTAACGCGAACTTCTCCTTTCCCCGTTCTTGTCAACGGCAAGAGAGAAGGGGAACATGCCATGAGCACTTCACATGAGATGCTTTGAACTGGCGTTGCTCCTGGGCAAGCAGCCACTCAGACCCACTCTGTGCTCTCTGCACACTCTGTGCATCAAGCTGGGAAACAAAAACTGCTGTCCTGGTGTCACAGCTTCTCTGCGCAATGTGGAAGCGCATCCAAAACTCTCTTTGACTTGCACAGGGCATGAGCAGTTAAATATTTGGGGCATGTTGGTGAAGAAATAGTAAATATTAGTATCTCACAGAGGGAAATGGATGCCTGTATGGTTAAGGACTCAGTTAATTTCACAATATCTGGGCTACGTGGCTTATGACAAGCACTTAGGGAATCAGCCTAATGTTTATAGAAAGCCTCCACACGGAGTGTATTTACTAATTCAGAAATGAAAACCTAAATGCTTCCCTAAGAAGGAGCAGGGAGCACACTTGCTGCAGATGGAGGAGAGGATTAAAAGCAAAGGTACCATTGCATCCTGCTGCCTCCTTATCTGCGGCTGAATGACGGTGGAGGAAGACAGTTGGGGCTGGAGCTTCCCCCCATCACTGTCAGGGCACAGGGTGCTGACCTGCAGGGACCCACACCCTGATGCAGATGGGTTTAGCTGTTGCTGGGTTTGACTGAGAGCATTCTGTTTTGCTGCCTGCATCAGTGGGCTGGGGCAGGGGCTGTTCTGGGCGCTGCAGGGACGTTTCGGCCACCCAGGAGCCCCTGCCATGGCCCCCTTTCGCCACCACACTGCCCACCCGCCATCACCCAAGGCTGATTGTGAAAGCAAGCAGATCTGCACAACCCTTTCGTCCAAAGCCTCTTCCTTGAGGAAAGGAAAAAGCTCAGAGTGAAGCACCCTGAGACCTTCATTTAGTCTGGTCTGGGATCCAAGAAGTACGCTTTTTCTTTGGGGAAAAATATTGGGAAAATGTCTATCCCAATGAATGCACATCATTCAGAGCTGTTCTCCCCCAAACAACAACCACATGTACACAGAGTTACAGGAATAAGACAATACACATGCAACCTTTTTTTTTAAAGGTGAATAGCAGTCTATGATTTAATTCTGGGAAAAGAAAAAAAGAAATGTTGTGCTCTCCATGTGTGTTAAGCCTGTAGTCATACCAACAGAGCACAGCTCCTGACCTCCCCCTCCAGTTACCTCCCACCATTATACTTGCTCACTGCTGGCTGCCAATGAGAGCCTCCAAGAGTGAGAAAATTTAGTTTCATCTTCCTCAGAGCCTCTCTGCACAGGGCCCCAGTCGGCAAGGAAGTCTGCACTGACAGAGGCTGCTCACCAGAAGGTTGGTTCTCTTAAAGCATGGAAATAGTTAAAAACTTGTTAGCCTGGGAAGAGTGGGATAATAGTGCAGTAGCAGAGATTTTTTTTTTTTTTCCCTGCTCAGCACATAATTTAAAGCAAAATATATGGCAAATCCTACCTGGGGAAGGGGGGAGGCTTTTAAAAAGTTATGCACAAAAGATGGATTATGGATTACTTCTTCTTTGCTGCTTTCTTCTGCTACCAGAATTGTATAACTGCATTAACAGAATCTGGCTGGTACTTTGTTCTCTGTTTAAGTTGGGCTCTCTCTTGTCTAGATGGATGCCCAAGACCAAATTCCTCTTAGCAAGGCTGCTTAGCTGTATGTGTTTTCTGGTAGGCTCTGAGGATGTGCTGGATGTAGCTGCTAGCTGCTGTCCTGCCAGAAGCTTGCATATCAGTTCCTTTTATATGTTGCCGCCTGGTCTCCCCGTGTATTTGCTGTCCTTTTCAATGGGGTGTGCTATTTCTGACAAGAGCATCTTAATGTTGCAATCTCTTCATTAATGTTTGCAGCTAAGAGAGAAGAAAATATGTGAATAATACTCATATACAGAATACTGTGCATTTGTAGAAGTGTAGAAAGTAGAGAGATTTACCATGTGTTGGTAGTATTGCTGTGTGTCGGCAGAGGGAAGTGCTCAGAGGCAATGCACGCTCACAGTTTACCTCCTGGACACACATTCCTGATACTGCCTCTGGCTGCATTCATGCAGGGCTTGCAGGCTGGCGTGTGCTGCCAGGTGAAGCCAGGAGTGGGATTTCTGGAGGAGCGTGCATTGCCCGAAAGGGTGGACAGGGAGAGCGCTCATCCCCCCAGCATTGCCCACTTCATTTCAGTTTCTGTTCTGGCTTCTGAGCTCAGCAGCTGTGTGGGGAGGAGCCTGACCACCCAGCAGCATGGTTCTGGATTTGCCAAGCTGCTATTTCTAAGAAGAAAAAAAAAAAAACCAAAATCAACCCCAATTTGTCTCAACAAATGTGAGCGGGCAGTTGTGAGCAGGCAGTTTATCGTATTTTTTTTCCTTCCCCTTTCTTCTGTTTGTACATAACTAGAAGAACTTGGCCTCAGGGCAAAACCTGCTTTTAATTGTTGCCTGAGAATGTTTTGTGCTGTCTTTTACTTGGCTAGGAGAATAGGAGCACAGAGATTTTTTTTTTTTTTTTTTTTTTTTTTATTNTCACTGGTTTTCAAGGTTTACTTGCTTGCTTAACCACAGGAAGGCAAGGACTGCAGTTCAGATTTGGGACATAGCATTGAGTTTCTGCCTTTCTGGCTCTCTACGACAAGAAACCGGAGATACTAGTTTTCTACAGTATCTCTCTTGCATGGAGCCCAGCTTCATTAGGAGGAAATGCAAGACCATGGCTGCTTCCCACATGCTTTGTACCCACGCCAAAGCAATCTTGTGTAAAATATGCCAAGTTCAGCAACCGAAATGCCCAAGTCACTGGCTTTAGCCTAGGTTCATTGCCCAGCCCTGCTTGGCACAAGGGAAATTGGTGAACTGTGTCTAAGCACTAGCAAAGCCTTTCTGGGGTGAAGTGGGGAACGTCAATGGCCTGAGGCTATTTTGAAGGCTGGATAAAACGTCAGAAAATGCAAAAACCTTGAAAAGTCACAAGTGCAGGTAAGATATGGTTACGCTTCGTCACCTCCAGCGGCAGCAAGGGAGCTGGACGAAAGGCTGCCTGCTGAAGAACGATGGCAACCAGCTTGGCTGCAGAATCAGACCAACCGCAGTTTTTTCACTGTCCCATTCCCATCCCCATTCCCCTCCCGTCTCTTTCAGAAGAGCAACTAGGAATGGCCACCCCATCCGTTGTGACGATGCAGCCGCAGTATGTCATGGCCGTGCCCTCTGCCTCGAGGAACATGTGGCAGACAGGGCTGATGGACTGCTGCACCGACTGCAGTGTCTGTGAGTGCCTCGGGCGGTCCTGGCTCTCAGCCGTCAGCAGTGACGTGCTGTAGTCAGTCCCACGCCCTCTCGGGACACTTTTCTCGCCCCTGCCGCTCGGGTCTGTGGTGCAATAGCTACAGCCATGTAGCCTGGTCCACCCAGTTCCTCCCCCAGTTCCGGCGGTGCCAGGCAGGCAGGCAGAGCCTCACCCACCGCTTTGTTTCTCCCCCTGCCAGGCTGCTGCGGGATGTTCTGCTTTCCCTGCCTCGCCTGCCAAGTGGCCGGGGACATGAACGAGTGCTGCCTGTGTGGGACCAGTGTGGCCATGAGGACCCTCTACCGCACCAGATACAACATCCCGGTCAGTGGTTAACCCACCCCTTCACTGTGCTGTGAGGCTGAAAGATGAGGTGCCCCTGAGGCCCCTCTCTCTGCACATCAGGGATGAGCACGGGGCAGCAGCGCTCTCCACTCTTCCTTTTTTTCACTTTCGTATCCTGCGAGATGCCGGGAGCACAGGACAGGGGTTGGGACACCCTCGGCCACGCTGATCCCTGGGCTTGTGTCCAACAACGCACGTTGATCAGACACAGATCCTTCCCAGCACCCTTCACTGGGGGCACATGTCCTGCCTTCAGCTGCCGCCGACCACAGCGGCTCGCAGAGCCTCGGCTGCTGCTTCCCCATGCCATCCCCGATCTTTGAAAGATGAGAAAGATTTGAGATAATTATGGGCAGACTAAAGAATAGATTAAGTCAGTTGCACAGATAAACATCTGCAATCAGATGCAGGAGAAAGGTGGACATTCGCATACAGTCCAAATGTGAAATGGTTTCTTCCCACCAGGGGTTAGTTGCCATCCCCAATGCAAACCACGGCGGCCCAAGTCCAGTTTGCCCAAATTGTCTCTTTCTGTGTGCATTTTTCCCCCAAGTTTTAACCTCGGAAGCCGAAAGATAAATAGCTATCTGCAGCCTGTAGAAAGGGCTCCCTCCTCTCTTTCCACTGTGTGAGGGTTCGCCAGCCCCAGTTTTTAGTGCCTGCTACTCAGGATGCTGCAGCCAGCCAGGAAACAAAGGGCACACAACGTGCAATGTTATTAACCTTTTCTTGGCTTTTGGGAAGCCTACAGCCCTAACCAATTTCTTCCTAACAGGGCTCCATTTGCTCTGACTTCTGTGTCACCCTGTGCTGCCCTGTGTGCTCTGTTTGCCAAATTAAGAGAGACATCAACCGGAGGAGGGACCTGGGCATATTCTGGTAAGCTGGGTGTGCTGGCGCTTGTTTATAAACTTGTTTATAAAGCACGCAGCTAAGCGGCTTCCCAGAGTCTCTTCTGCCAACACCTGATGTAAGACACAGGGTTGCTGCAGTGGTGAAATGGCCATGGACAGGTGACAAGAGTGACGTGCCCTGCAGCAAAATGTTGCTGGGAACCTCGTGCAGGACTGGGGGGAAGGACTGGGGGGACACACACGGTGTGGTGAGGCACGGCCCCGCTTCCTGACCCTCTTCTCCCATCCCAATGCAGATGCCACCATCCTCGCTGCACACTGTGGAGCCACTGTGGGCAGGAGTCACCGTTGTCCTGGCTTTTGGGAAATGCACCATGGGGGGTTTGCCTTGATTACAGATGATTCCCCCTTCCCTGCGTAGTATCATGAATAAACAGCAGAGTTTGCCTCCCTGTCTCTGTGTGTGTCACTCTTGCACCGCCTGAGAGCACCCATCCTTCTCCCACCCCGTCCACCTCAGCAGCCCCTGGTGCAGCTGAGATTTCCTTGGCCCCACTGCAGAGAAAGATTTTCATTAGTATTTTGTTATTCACTCAGCTTTTAGAAAGGACGTTTAATACATTAGGAGGAGTCGGCATTGCTCATCCAAGTTGTAAAATTTGGAAAAGTGACTTCTGCTCCAGGGCAGAGCTGGGGCTTCCCCCAGGCAGGTGATGGCTGCAGGCCAGCGAGTGCCGAGTTGTCCCTGCTGCAGTGGCCTGGGTGGCTGGCCAGTCTCACCTTTCTGAACATAAAGCCACAGGGATTTTTGGCTGCCTGGCACCAGCCCACCTCCTGCGTTGCAGAGACATGCTGCCCTACGGACCCTGAGCAAGAATTCCCACCCACCTGCGATTAAAAATCCGGTTGGGTCGTGGGTTGGCCAAGTCCTCTGCATGGGCAAACCCTGCCGCCTCCCGGCCACGGGCAGGCGGAGCACGCCTGCCTGCCCTGGGCTGCCAGCGCTATGCTCTCCATCCAAAAGGCGGAGGCTACATCCACCCTCTTTCCATCACGCTCAGAAAGATGCTAAAGGATTTTTGATCCCTACAAATCTCCCCCAGCTTCACTCTCTAAGGAAAACATGATTTTTCTTTTTTCCCGCTGCCTTCACCTTCACCACAAACCTTGTAAAGGGCAGGCAAGAGGCTCTGTCAGTGCTGTGGGGTGGGTCTGCTTTGTGGCACTCCCACCTGCCTAAATGGCCCAGACGGTCCTGTGGATGATCCCTGGAAATACAGAAAACTGCATTTTTAGCCTAAGAGAGGTAAAGGCCAGGAATGTGGAGAAGGGGAGAGAAGAAATACCATGCCGCTGTCTCATCCCAGCACAGCATGGTATGATTTCGTAGCTGTACCTCAAGGCAGCGCCTGTGTCACCTACTGGAGTTATGGTCAGTTCTTGCTGATGCTCCGGCTTAATGAAGGAAAGGCGCTGCACCTCCAGCAGCAGATCGCTTAAGACAGCGCAGGAGCATGAACGCAAACTGTCCTCTGAAAACCGCTGCCAAAAGCAGTGTGTCCCATCAGGGCTCTGGGCCTGCAGGATGTTAGGGTGGGGAAAGGTGACGGGGGGCAGCAGGAGCCCAGCAGAAGCGGCAGCAAGCTTGCAGCAAGCTTGCAACCGGCTGCCTTCAATGGGGAAGCTGCAATTGCGCAAAGCAGCACCTAAGCCGGCATCTGGTCTGTTAGTCAGAGGGAGCGCTCACCAGGGAGCACCCAGAGCATATAAAGGATGAGAACCAGGAAAAGGACACACATCTCCCAGGACAAGGGCGGCTCTGTGGGTACGTATGGCTTGGCTTTGCTCTGGCGAGAGCTGTGGTACCAACTATGGAAACTGCTCATGGCTGAAGGGGTGCTGCTGTGGAAGGGGAAACGGTAGAAACAGAGGTAAGGTTTTCTACCTGGAAAACTACTTCAGTGCTAAACCAGAATGTGCGGGTGCTGCTGGCGGGCATATCAACAGAAGTGGGCAGCAGAGGGAAAGCACGGCAGCTTTTGCACTGTATTGTTCGTTTGTGCATATATACATGTGCCTATATATAACAAAATGCTGCTTTATTACCTTGGTTATCAGTGAAATGTGGTTGCGTGTACCTCGGGATCCGTTTTGTCCCCATCAGCCATTCCAACACCACTGGTGGTGCCGTGGAGCTGTAGATTTGGGGGGCACTTGGGGTGATGGCTGGGTATGCTGGGCCCAGGCTGCCTCTCAGGAGATGAGTGTGCGGCAGAGGTTTCTCCAGGCTGCTGCCTGCTCTGCACTGCAGCCTCCATCCGTGCAGGGACATGGTGTGCTCATACCTGGGGAGAGGAAGGGAAAGTCTGTGGTCAGCCCTGCCTGCAAAGGGCACAGTGTGTGCGTACGTGGCAGTGAGCACCGCTTGGCTGCATTTTCACCATGCGCTGCTATTAATCTCGTTATCTGGTGGTGGGGGAGATCATCCTTTGGCATGGGAGGCTGGTGAGGTTCTGCCCCTAAACCTTCTCCTGCTGCTGCTCCCATACACACCTCTCCCTGTGGTCCCTGTGGTCCTGCCTGCTGCTGGGTATCCCTGTCCCTGCATGGGACCCCCATGCTGTCCTTGCCTGGCATTCCCACTGCACGGCTCATCCATGGTCTGTCCCTTTCCCTGCCCCTCCTGGCTCCTGCTTCTTCTTAAATCATCCCGTACCCAGGTTCCCTGCTGGGGCTGCCGTTTTGGCGTGCCATGAGGTGTTACATCAGCTGCAGAGGTGGCAGGAATTACCTGGGGCCTCGTGCATGAACAAGCAGGGACAGCCGGCCAGGGCAGGGGCAGGAGGTGTCCAGTGAGGGACAACAGGCACCGTGGCCCCCGCTGCACCCATGGGTGGTGGGGTTGCCTGCACTCACTCCAAAGGTCCCTGCCAATAGCTGAGTGACTTGCCCTGGAGAGGGCACAGTTGCATTTTTGCTGCTCAACAGCCCTGTTCAGCAGCAGCAGGAAAACACCCTTGTCTTGTAACCCTGGTTAACTGGTGGGGACCAGTGACTGAGGCAATCCCACCAGCTGTCAATTCGCCCTTCAAGGCCACTCATCACCTAATGGGAGCAGATACTGGTGTCTCAGATAGGGTCAGCAAATGGAGACTTTTTTACAAGTTTTCTTCCCTCTTACGGCGTAATTCAACATCCCTTTTCCTCTCCATGTACTACCAGGGCACAAGGGTCAGTCATACGGCAACAAGCTGTGTCTGACAGCAGAGATGTGTCCAGGCCAGTCTGTAAATGATGGGGAGCCGCAGGAACTGCCGGCAGAGCCACCGACCCCTTTGCTGCCTGTTGACAACAGTCAATACAAATGCAATGCCACAGCCGGTATCTCTCTGGTGTCGGATGTGGGTAATGTGCTCAATGGCATCATCTGAGTCCTGGGCATAGTAATATGTTTATTCCACCATATTCCTGGAGACTTTTATTTAATACTTAAATTCTGTATAGATGTGTAATTCTGCTGTGAAAATACTCCCATTCCCTTTATAGTGTTTTAACAGAATTTACAGGGATTAATGCCATCATCCCTTGCTTCAAAAGGTAAATGCTTCCCCTGTTTTTCTTTTTGCTCCTCCCAGCACCCCGAAACTCAGGCGCTCCCTTGTCACACAAGGGCAGGGAGCCCCAGGGCAGGGAGGGGAGGGCTGCTCAGCGGGCACCCCCTCGTCCCCGGCCCTCACCCAGACAGGCAGCGGTGCTGCCTGCGCAGGCAGGACAAACATGTCAAAGCTGGGCAGGGGCAGGCGGGACATGAACTGTCCGAAGGTGCTCTGTTAAACACCCGTAACGCCCAGCAGAAATGCCTGTGGGCTGTGCGGGGACGTGGCGGCTGGAAAGGACCTCCCTGGGGAGCTGCCCTGGGACCCTTTCCAGGCAAAGGAGCAGCAGCCCGCAGTTATGGGGTCTAAAGCTCAGGCTGCTTTCCCGCTGATGATTTCTTTGCTAAGGAGGTGTGGCTGTGCACTGGGAGTGGGAGAGAGCCCTCGTAGCTGTAAGACCACAGGAGCCTTTGCATCTCATCACCGTGCTGCTTAACAGAGCGGTGCCAAGCTTGGGCACAGGGCAGGGAGTGTGTCTGTATGGGACTTCCTATGGAAGCATCCTCTATTTTATTTTTTTTTAATTAAAGCTCCAAAGCTGAAGTGAGAATGGCAGAGGGTAGTGGCGTGCCTTGCAGGGGGCAGTGGGGAAGGAAGGGGCCACAGGCGGAGGTGGAGATGGAGGTGCAGGTGGAGTTGTGACATGGGTCAGCTGGGTTTGGGGATGGTGTTGTGGAGCAGGAGCTCTGCTGCTCTCAGAGGCTGTAGTCCCTCACTGGGGAAGGATGGGCAGGAGCAGGGCTCCAGGGGCCATGGTGGCCCCAGGGAACCAAGGAAGAGGAGGACGAGGTCGAGGCACTGGCACAGACAGGCAGGTGGAGAAGGGATGGGAACTGGTGACTGAGCTTAGGGTGATGGAAAGGAACGAGGAAAACCCACTGCCTTGAAGCCTGCTAAGAAAGCAGGTGAAGAAGGAAGGGAGAGGGAGAGACAAACAGGCTGAGATGCTCACGGAACAAAGCAAAGATTAAGGTGACTACTGAGAGCTTGAGAAAGCTAGGACCGAGCTGTAGTAGCTTTGGAACACTGCGAACATAAAAAAAAATTACCATTTTAAGCAGATAATGATGAGAGATGAACTGGGGATGAGAAGACAGGGTTGCAGCACTGAGGTTCTGAAGCAGAAGGACCTCTGTTTTTACAGAGGCGTTTTATTTGCATAGGCAGGGGGACGAGGTGCTGCTGCCTTTGGTGGGGAGCTGGTTTTGAGGAGGGCTTTGCTGCAAAGGACAGTGGCAGCTCCTGGCAGAGCTGTGCCCCTCACTTCGCGGTGGGGGTGGCAGTGCTCTGGCAGTGGGGACCTCTCAGGGACCTGTGCTGCCCTCTCTGTCTTCGAATGCAGCAGCCTGAGCAAGACACCCACTTCAGAAACACCTGCAGCATCTTTCTCTGATGGCTTTTCCTTCCAGATCACAAACTGCCTGGAGGGACCTGACCCTGTGCTGGCAATGGCCTCTCACCACGTGATCATGGTCCAGCCCCAGTTTTCAGCTGCCTCGCAGGCAGGCGAGTGGCAGTCGGGGCTGCTGGACTGCTGCTCTGACCTCAGTGTGTGTGAGTACATATGTACCCCTCATTCCTGGTGTTGGCTCACGATGTGTTTCTGGTGTTTTCCCCGCTCCTTCTGCAGCATCGCCCCTGCTGCAAACACCATGTTTGCGGGTACCAGCGGTGGAGCCGCTCGTTTGAGGTCAAGAGCCACGGCTCCCACGGCCACATCCCCAACCGGCTTCCCCCTGCTTTCCTCTTTCTTTGCACGCCTCAGGCAAGCCTGTGTCTTGCTGTCCTGCAGGTATTTGTGGAGCCTTCTGCTTCACCTGCCTGGGGTGCCAAGTGGCCAGGGACATGGACGAGTGCTGTCTGTGTGGCCCCAGCGTCGCCATGAGGACACTACCGCACCAGATACAAAATCCCGGTCGGTGACGAACTGTGGGGCCTGCCCCACTGGCAGCAACAGCCACGAGCTGGGTGCTGGGGTGTGGGCTGAGGGAAGGAGAAAGGGGTGCCCGAGGGGAAGAGCAGCAGCGGGGAGTTGCATGGGCAGCCCCACAGGCAGGGAGCCAGGGACACCTCTGTATTCCTGCTATGAGCTGGAGGTAATCCCATCACATACTGCCTCATCCCAGTGCTTGCTGGGCATGAGCAGCAGTGTGCTGTGGGGTCAGGGGTGAGCTGCCCAGGGGTGTTGATGATGAAAAATAGGAAGGCTTAAAAGCTGATGTGGGAAGGGGTTATTCATACAACGTCCCTTGCTCTGCAGGGCTCCATTCTGAGTGACACTGTCTCCACCATGTGCTGCCCCATGTGCGCGCTCTGCCAGCTGAAGAGAGACATCAACCGGAGGAAGGAGCTGGGCATATTCTGGTAAGCTGGGTGTGCTGGCACTGGTTTATAAAGTCACTGCTGCACAGAGCCGAGTGGGTTGCCAGAGTCTCACTTTCCACCGACGCCTGACTTAAGACACAGGGCTGCTGCAGTGCTGAAACAGCAATGGGCAGGTGAATGGGTGACCTGTCCTGCAGCAAAATGTTGCTGGGAACCTCTTGCAGGACGGAGGATCTGCTCAGGGCCCATCACCTAGGTCCAGTGAGGCGGGACTAGGGGACAGATGGACAGACAGACCACATGCGCGTTGTGGCAAGGCATGGCCCTGCTCCCTGACCCTCCTCTCCCATCCCATTGCAGATGCCACCATCCTCGCTGCATTCTGCGGAGCTGCTGCGGGCAGGAGTCACCGATGCCCTGGCCCTTGGGAAGCACACCGCAGGGCGTTTGCCTTGATTGTGGTTGATTTTCCCCCTTCCCTGGGTAACACCAGCAATAAACAGCAGAGTTTGTCTTCCTGCCTGTGTGGTGGTGTTTATTTCTCTGTGTCATCCTGCAGCACCAGAGGACAGTGTTGTACTTTCATATGCTGTGCGGTCAGACCAGTGCTGAGGTTATCAGATAAAGTAGACTTTCTCTTGCAGACCCATGCTGGGATGAGACCAGGCCACAAAGGTCAGTGAGAAGATAAAATAAAACAAAACAAAAGCCAAGCCTACTGCGGACAGCTCGGCTTCTCCGTGGGCACCAGCAGCGTGCAGAGCTGGTGACAGCATCACCCTGTGCTTGGAGAGGCCCTAGAGCACTGAACCCATCCCTGTTTCTGCCTGGACCATCCCCAGCACCAAGACACAGAAGGCAGCAGCGGGGGAGCGATGGTGACGGTGTGGGGATCGCAGTCCCACTCGGCTTCCTCTGCACAAACCTTGTTAGGAGCCCGTTGCATGGGAGCTGCTTCTCTGTGGGGTGAGATGCCTGCAGGTGTGGGTGTTGGGTGTAATACGCTATGGTGGAAGAGCTGGGACAATCTGTGCCTGACTGGGGCTTGGGGGTGCAGGGGTTTATCCATTACCTGCCATAGTGAAGAACAGGGAAGGGGTAACTCTAGCTCTAGCTCTGCAGCCGCTGAGCGCTGGCTCAGATTGGTTTAAGCTTTGTTGCTTTTAACAGAAAAAGGTGGGTTTTGTGCAGAGTGGGCAGTGGGCTGGGGCTGCATGGGGCCTTCAGGTTCTGGCGCGTCTGTGCTTCTGTCCTGGCACCTTCAGAACAGGAGTGGGTTTTATTCCTTGTCCACCCCACCCTGTTTTCCCTGCTGCAACTCCCATTGCATTTTCCACAGTGGCTGCAGCACCGTCACATCCCTGTATGCATGCATTTGCACACTCGAAACACATGTGCACAGAGAGGCAGGAGAAGGCAGCTGTGGCATGGTGACAGCCTGAGCTGAGAGCCGACAGTGTGTGTGTCTGCTGCAGGGATAGATGTCACGGTGCTGGTCTGTGCATGGCCCACAGGCGTGCTGGATCACCTCTGCTCGCTCTTGGCTGCTGCTCCCAAATCCCCATCACCCGCAGCCTGCCAGGCATGGAGCACGGGTGGGAGGCTGGGTCTGAGCCTCCCCCATGGTGCAGGCAGCTGCGTCATTTGGGGTGGCCAGTTAGCAACAGCTCTGCTGCTCTGGGAGCTCACGGATGAGCAGAGAGCGCCCGAGGTCGAGGTCTGCAAAGACACCCAGCCATGAGTGCTGGGGTCCCCTCTTTCCAGTGACAGGTGAGCCCTATGTCCCCAGCATGGGGCTTCTGCAGACCCCCTGCCCCCCCCATGTCCTGTCCTGCTCGGATGGTTGTTATGAGGTCCCCTGACAGTCATTCCTGCTTGGGGCCCTTCTACCCCTTGGCCCATCCTGGCAGGGGCTGCCAGGACCCTGTGGCTTTGCCCATCCCTGATCATGGGGGGGTCTCCTCTCCACGGCTGTTTCTCCCCCAACACACGCAGGGGGTCGGGCCATTGGGACCGGGGACCAGAGCTCTGACACCTGCAGGGAACCGGGTCCTCATGGGATTCTTGTCCTTGCAGACAATGCTGTGGCAGTGCAGTGAGGAGCCAGGAGCAGCCAGCCTCAAGCCAGGATGATCGGCACTAGTGCCCACCTCGTCCCTGGAGCATTAAGGGATGCAGGAGCTGCAGGCGGTGCCTGGTGAGTGCCCAGGGCAGCAAAGAGCCCTGCATCTGACCACACCATCAGGGCTGAGCTGGGGGGCTCTTGCTGCTGGCCAGGGCACAGCGGTCTTGGGGTCATGCTGCAAGAGAGGTGCTGTGCCCCAGGGGCAGGAGGCGTGTAGTGCTGTGCCCACAGCAGAGCCCCGTGGGGTCGAGCATGCCAGGGCTGCATCTAGCTGTTGCTGAGGAAAACCCCACTGTGGGTGGTGGTGTCAGTTGTTGCTGCTCACCCAGCCGGGGAGCAGCCTGAGTGCTGCTGGGCCTGTGGTGCCTGTCCCTGTGCCGGGCTGGGGGCTGTGTGGGGTGGCAGGAGGTCTGCAGCACTGCATGGGGTGTCACTGTGGAGGTCTGGAGATGCCTCCCTCTGGGCTGGCTGGTGCCAGGCTGTCACGGAGGTGCACAAAGTCGAATTAGGCAGA
>WAAD01013703.1:5806-24683 GCA_013389945.1 Fregata magnificens
GCTGGTGCCCCCGGCATGGCGCAGCGAGGCTGCGCGGCTGAACTGTCAAGCAGGTGCTGTGATGAAATGGGGAAAACCAAGATTTCCTACAGCTGCCTAAATGCCAGGAAGCGCAGCCGGCCTGCGCACCGTGCTCTGACAGCGAGATTTGTGAAGCAGAGGGGCTAAGATGAGGGACGAGACCGTGAGGTGGGAGGCCAGGCCCCGGGAGCTGCATTGTACTTCCTGCTTACCTTTCCCTGTTTGTAAACCTGAGCACCTAATTGTGAGACTTTTTTTTTTTTCTAACGTGCAAGGTATGTTTTGTGAACTTTACATGAAAAACAACACGAAAGTGCAAGGTGATTTGCCTTCCCATAACAAGTTTAACTTGTGTATCCAAGAGGTTGGGGATAATTCAGCATTTTCTGTTGCTGCTGCTCTTGACCATCCTTTCATCCTCATTAGCAAGCTTTGGAGGGAAGGCAGATGCTTGCATTCCTCAAAATGCTGAAATTTGTGATCATCAAAAAAATCTTTGTGACCTATTAAGAAGTAAATAGTGTTTAAAGTAGCTTTAATTTGTAGTAAATATTTGGAATTTAACAAAAGGAGTGTTGAAATGCTTTACTTGTTAATATTTAACAATGTAATTTATATTTTAATTCACTAACTCTGAAGCCTCCTAATATTAATTGTGATTATTTAAATAAAATAAATGTTCAGGAAAACCTCAGGGCAAGTTTTTGCAGCTTGCTCTGTAATCCTGAGGCTGCTTGGATTGAAACATGCACAATAGAGTCAAAAGCTACTTTAATTTGATCTGCAGGATTAATTCTCTGAAAGACACCCTAGCCAGCATTAGAGATGGTCTTCTCTTTCTGTAACCCAGTGCATTCTCTCTAGCAACCAGGTTTAGAGAAACTTTATGATAGACAGTATTGTTTGTCCATAAGTAACAGTGGTCTGGCAGACAGGGCGCCAGCTACCTCCGTGCCTTGTCCTAGCAATTTTGCCATGTGTCAGTGTTTCCCTGGAGAAGAACAACAGTTTGTGCCTCCAGTGAGAGCTCCTGACCAAGTTCTGGCAGGAGATGGGGTGGAGGGTGCAAACAGCAGTGTATTGCAGCGAAAAAGCAGTTAGAAACTCCTGGGAAAAGCAAGGAGCAAAACCACGCCTAAGCCTCCATGGTAAGGGACCAAAAAAAAAAAAAAAAATGTGTTTTTGAGGGACTGTGTAGAATGTGCCATAATTCTGGAAAGCAGTGGAGGAAACAGCTTTACAAGTACGAAGTGAGCACATTTGCTTACTGACAATTTTGTTTTAACCCACTATGCTCAGCATTGCTAAATTTTCTCTGTTGAAAATGTTATGCTGTAGTAGTGCATTCTAATGCATCTTAGCTTAAATGGTGGAAGGGTCCTTTGGTGTTCTTCGCCTGTTTTTATTCCAAAGAGAAGATAGGGCAGTGCCATTTGCAGAGCTTTGACTGATTTAGGATCCTGTCTATTGTTGTGCTAGGGAGGACTAATCTCTAATGCTTTGCTACCTCTCAGCTGAAATATCTGTAGCGCTTCAACAGAGGAGGGGCAGTGTGAAAGCCTGTGATCCGTAAGGACCTTGGAAGTGTGTATGTTTGATTCCTTTTTCATTTTCAATGGTTACTTCCCAGGCACACCCCACGCCCCAACCCCTGTGTTTTTGTTGTTTGGGTCTGTTTTCCATATCCCTATTTCTTTTTCCTTTGTACTGGACGTATTTGTTGTACTGATGATTCTCATTCTTAATCGTTGCTAGTTTATTCTTTCTGGAAGCAGAAACCTGTCCTGAACCTCAGTTAATTTTTTTACTGTTATTCTAATGGTGTTACAGAGATCTTGAGCTTCTGACTTGTTGTATTCTGCTGGAAGCGCAGCTGCAATATATTTTTTCTGCTCCCCCCCATCTAGAACTGTGCTGTGGTCATGCTGGCCTCTATGTCTCTCTCAGCTGTACGGAGTAGCTGAAAGAATTAAGCATCCATGGGGAACCCCTTTCTGGCAAATTAGATTGTCAGGGACGGAATACGTTGTGTGCCACTTCATCTCTGCTAATGAAATATTTCCAAGCACGGTTTGTTGCTTTTTTTTAGTAAGTGATTTTAGTCTTTTAATCCAATCCTGTGTTTTTTCATTTGTATTGAATGTGAATATAGGAACAAAGCTTGCTGGCCCTATTTCTTGCAAGTCTATTTGAAGCCAAGGAAGGTAAAGAATGTGGTTTGGGATGTGAGGGTAGGTGTTTTAGTCTTAAACACCCCACCCCCCACCTCCCCGCGTGCATTGTGTTATATAATTCAAATAGTGCCTGTGTATTTTGCTACAGCAGAACAAAAGATTCCAGTGTGAAACCAGTTTTCTGGAATCTAAATGCACCTTCCTGTAATGGGGATATCACAACACAAGTTACTCCAAAGAACGTATACTATTAGCTAGTTTTAGTGGTCAAATTAGCAGTAGACTGTGTTTCATGTGCAGTGAACTGAGTAATGTGTTGGAATGGGCATCATGCTTTGAAAGCTAATTTGGTTCTATAGTAAAATAATTAGAAACAGATATGTTCCACTTGCATCTGGTTTGTATGTGCTGTCATAGATATATTTTTTAAATGTCTTTGTTATTTTCTGTTCTTAGCCACACAGATGTAAATGGGTTTAGTTCCACTAAAGTTACCACAGCTGTATAGAATCTCACTCTTCAGAGGTTCACTTGCTGCATTTTAGATACTTTCCACTGTGCTGCTGACCTCTGTGTCTAGAATCCATATATGTTCTGCAGTGTATCAAAGTGGTGGATAAGTCTTTAAAGGCACCATGTTTATTATGGATGCTCTGAAAATTTTGTCTTTTCAAAGTTTCTGATTAATTTAGATATGGTGGGTCGAAAATACTACTTGCAAACTTTTTTGAGTCAGCGCAGCAATACTGGTAGTCATTTATGGACATTCAGATGTTAGTGCTATTATGTTGTGACTCAGAGAAAAGGAGTAGATATTGCTTAGCTAATTTTTAAGTTATAATTGGAATTTCTTTATAAATATGCAGTTTTCTGACAGCTGTTCAAAGGAACTGAATTAATTTTTATAGCAAAAGCTGCATGTAATGCAGGTGGGTAACAAAAGCTCATAGAAAGTGGTTCCCTATCTGCTCAAGCTGATCAAGTCAGCTATGAAAATGGCCTGAAACTAATCAGCTACACTGTTTTGGGCAATCCCAAGCATGTTATCTTCCAAGACTGTTCAGCTGCTTCTGTCATGTAGTTTTAGTTGCTAAATCACAGTTCTTTCATGCATGGATGCTTTATTTGGTAAAGCAAATGAGAGATTAAACTGTAACCTTTATGCTATAGCTCAACTCAAATTTGTCTAGAGTAGTTTTTCCTCTCCTAAAACACCAGTTACTTAGCCATGTTCAAGCGATTACCTGGATTGTCCTTTGGCTCTTTAAGTATATCGTACAGACAATGCTACCTATCACTGAGAACCTATTGATCACATTTGCAGACCACCTTACCCTTGTCTTTTGAGCTATGTTATTTATTTAAAGTTCAGCTCAGCTCAGATTCAGTCACCAAAATACATGGCCTAGTTTTCAAAATAGTCTGGTCTTGGTTTTGTACCCTGGAGCCAAGTGTATGTGGCAACTCTTCACGCAACGTAAACTTTTAGTAATCCCTAGTTCTTTCCTTGATGTGATAGAAGAGAGGGAGATAATTGGGCTTAATTTAAGAGTCTGTCTATGTGTATGATGATACTGCATATTGAATTCTTTGTATAATAAACCTTCACTTTGGTGTCTAAACAAGCTGCGAATTCTTTTGAAAATTTGACTGCAGATACTGGTGTTATCTTTAATTAAAGTGTGTAACCTTTCCATCAGATTTGCTTCTGATAACTTCCATGCTTAGCCAGTGGTGAATAATTGACTTGTGACAAAAGACTTCGCAATGAATCCTTTGACTATTAAGGAGGATGAAAAATTAGAGTAGTAAGTTGCAGAATATTGTTGTAAAGTGAAGAGCATGTCATTTCACAAGTCGGTGGCTGGACAGTTTTCCTGGCAGTTTTTATCTGGCAGTGGGAGATTGAGAAAATTTTTTCAACAGTGTGCTGAAATTACTGGGAGGCTTCTGGTGCACTAGAAATCACAATTTGTTCATCTCAATATAATATTAAAAGCTGAAGCAGTCACTGAGAAGCAGATGTATGGTTCATGAGGGTTTTTTGTTTGTTTCTCTCAAGAAATTGGAGTACCAATCTCTCACATATGAGGTCCCTTTATATCACTTTGTTAGGTTACATTTTATCATGATTGAAATTGTGGTATGGACACTGAACAGAGATAAACATAATTTAAAGCTTAATTTTTGGATTTTTTAAGACTATTTTTAGTTATCTGATGTGCATAATATAGTCTATATATTCTTTTGAAGTGATGTAGAGATCATCTTACTATGTGTTTTGAAGAGAGGACTAAGGCTTTATCTTCAAAAGTACTTAGATATTTATTATTATTTTCCTGTTTACTCCGTGAGGTTTAAGCTCCCTTTTATTGCCCATGCTGAAGTGACTTGCCTTGGAAGGTCTTTAGCAGAGCAATGACACCTATATCCAGTCAGTCCTGTCATCTCTGTACTGTTTGTCCACCAAGACTCTCAGGTAGAACCGGTTTTCAACAAAACAATTGAGAAATGGTTTGTTATAAAGAACACAGCTCATCTGTGTAGGAGGAGTTGGGAAATAATTTATATTTGCATTTCGTAGACTAATGGTACCACTTTAAAGATTTGTCCTTTAGGAAGAAATTGCGTATAAATCTAAAAAAATCTGCATCCCTCAGAAGCATCAAATGAATTAGGAAAAAGTCTAACTGTATATAAGCATTTGCTTTGCAGATAGATATTCAATTCTAATGATAAAACGTTAGCTTAATCCTGTGCAGATCAGATTCGGCAGTCAATTTCCATAGTACGTGACTAGAAAAAAAAAATCAGCAAAGCCATACAAATCAGCTTTCTTTTAAGGTAACTAGTTTTCTGCTACTTTAGGTAAAATTCCATTAAATTAATTCTGGATTTTTAAGTACCAGTGTGGCTAACAGTTTTTCACTAGCAAAGTTTGACAAAGTTTGGTATAAAATTTGTCCTTAATCTGTACCATGTAGGTACACAGTGATGTTAGAAGTTTTTTTCCTTGGTCTAGAATGTCCACTGGAGATAGCAGACTTTATACTAACGTAAAAAGTAATTAAATATGTATTACATAGCATATTTTTAATAGCAACTGTAATGATAGATGGCAAAACAGCCTGAATTTTTCATCTGTATCTGCTTTTCTTTCTCCCAAATGAAAAAGCAAGACCCTGTAAAACTTTTCTTCTTGAAAAACAGTGACAGATTCTATAATGCAGATAAAATGTTTACACATTTTATCAAAAGCACAGGCTTATCAAAAGCACAGGCGTTTATGAAAAGTCAGAATCTTGAGATCTGCGTTGCCCCTGGGTCTAAACCTGCTCAGTAATTTTCTTCAACTTTTTCACTTGTAGAAGCCCACCTGATGGCTATAAAGAGCTATTTTCTTTCCTTGATTCTTGTA
Organism: Fregata magnificens; assembly: GCA_013389945.1. Classification (NCBI taxonomy): domain Eukaryota; kingdom Metazoa; phylum Chordata; class Aves; order Suliformes; family Fregatidae; genus Fregata; species Fregata magnificens. The sequence continues at coordinate 11,420 of WAAD01013703.1, forward strand.
TTGGGTTTGCGTGGCAAGGTTTTGGTAGTGGGGGGGCTACAGGGGTGGCTTCTGTGAGAAGCTACTAGAAGCCTCCCCCATGTCTGATAGAACCAACGCCAGCCAGCTCCAAGATGGACCCGCCGCTGGCCAAGGCCAAGCCAATCAGTGACGGTGGTAGCGCCTCTGTGATAACACATTTAAGAAGGAGGAACAAAAAAGCTGTGCAGTTGCCGCTGGGGAGAGGCGTGAGAATATGTGAGAGGACCAACTCTGCAGACACCAAGGTCAGTGAAGGAGGGGGAGGAGGTGCCCCAGGCACCAGAGCAGATTCCCCTGCAGCCTGTGGTGAAGACCATGGTGAGGCAGGCTGTCCACCTGCAGCCCATGGACGTCCACAGTGGAGCAGATATTCATCTGCAGCCTGTGGAGGACCCCATGCAGCAGCAGCTGGATGCCCGAAGGAGGCTGTGACCCTGTGGGAAGCCCGTGCTAGAGCAGCCTCCTAGCAGGACCTTGTGGACCCGTGGAGAGAAGAACCCATGCTGAAGCAGGTTTTCTGGCAGGACTTGTGACCCCGCGGGGGAACCATGCTGGCGCAGTCTGCTCCTGAAGGACTGCACCCCGTGGAAAGGACCCATGCTGGAGCAGTTCGTGAAGAACTGTAGCCTGTGGGAAGGACCCACGTTGGAGAAGTTCATGGAGGACTGTTTCCTGTGGGAGAGACCCCACGCTGGAGCAGGGGAAGAGTGTGAGGAGTCCTCCCCCTGAGGAGGAAGGAGTGGCAGAAACAATGTGTGATGAACTGACCACAACCCCCATTCCCTGTCCCTCTGTGCCGCTCGGGGGGAGGAGGTAGAGAATAATCAGGAGTGAAGTTGGGCCTGGGAAGAAGGGAGGGGTGAGGGGAAGGTGTTTTAAGACTTGGTTTTATTTCTTGTTACCCTATTCTGATTGCATTGTTAATAAATTAAGCTAATTTTGCCAAGTCAAGTCTGTTTTGCCCGTGATCGTAACTGCTGAGTGATCTCTCCCTGTCCTTATCTCGACCCATGAGCCTTTCATTACATTTTCTCCACCCTGTCCGGTTGAGGAGGGGGAGTGATAGAGCGGCTTTGGTGGGCACCTGACATCCAGCCAGGGTCAACCCACCACAGTCCCTAAGGAACATTCATCATGCCTTGCATATTTCTGTTTACTGCCATACCAGGCATATTTCTCTTTTAGAGAAAAGGCATATGTTCCTTGTTTATTTAGCTCTTATGTAAATATCAGAAAAATAGTTAAAATGTTGCCTTCCATATTCTTACACTCTTGAATTAAGGTTTACATTAGCTCACTAAATAATTAAGAGCTTAAGACAAAATTTTTCTCCGTGGATTCATCCCAGAATAATTTTATGTTGTATAGTCTGTGGTGCAGGCTTAGTACAGTGGATTTGGCTGAGATCAGGTTCCTGGAAAAACATGTACTTCAGGACATTCTTCTTCATGGTTTGTCTATGGTTTTATTTAGCTAGTGGAATGCTTAAAGTGATAGTCCCACTGAGACAAGTATTATTCAGTCATGGAATTAAGGTAGTACTCTTTGTAAAGAGGTCAGAATCTGACCTTTATTAGAAGGGTTTGAAAAGAGACATCCTTTTCTCAGTTAATTCCTGGTGAAGTCTTAGCTTTGTCAGGTGCTTGGTTCCTACAAGTGACTTCTGCATCATCTGGTACCATAAAAATTGATGGGAATTATGTCTCCACTGTAGAAGATCTACTGGATTCTTCCTATGTCATGTGGAAGCACTGTTACTGTGGAAGAAACTTTATATATTTTTTTAAGTAGACTTTGAACCATATTTTCTATATGAATTACAGTTTTCTACAGTAATTTCTATAAAATTCTATTGATTTACTTCCTCTTCTTTAAGATCCTTTCAGAAAAATTCCTCCTCAGTATCAGTGCTTTCCTGGCCAATGGGAATAAAAAATATACCTGCATTCAAATGAAAAAGACTACTGCTTATTTTGTTAAAAATGTTTTAATCGATAGTCTGCTTTTCTTCAATAGCTGACAAAGGCCATTCTTTACAGGTTAAAAGGCTTTTCTTAGAAAGTCTAAGTGGCTACTGCAGTTGTAGATATTTCAATATGAGGATCATTTACTGAAGAAGCCAGAAGTGAACCAGTCTATACAGGAGACAGAATTCCCATTCTGCCATACAGTTAATCTTAGAATCAATAACATTGGTTCTGCAATATAGAACAAATAGCTGCTTCATGCAGTATTACTGCCAAGGTTGCCATTCTGTGGAAAACTATAGGCTTTTTAGCATTAAACTTACATATATGTCAGTACTCTCTATTCAGGTGTTATCTTCATTACAAGTATCCAAATTGCGTTGCCACTCAGCCTTTTTTCAGAAGAGTAGAGAGGCATAAAGAAGTGCTTTCTTTATGTTCTTTCATACTTTCTTCTTTCCTTCCCCCCAACCTCAGATCTGTTCCCAGGAGGAGGGAAAAACCATCCAAAATGGAAGTTAGATCTCTCGCCAAAAGGTTATGCTAAAATTCATGACCATCAGATGAGGTCAGCTTAAAAAGCAATCCCCTAATGTGGAATGAAGACAGTGCTTACATACTTCCACTTTTATTCTAGCTTGTTCACATAACTGTACAAAGAAATAATCTCAAAAAATAATGGTGCAATGCATGGGAACAGTGCATTCCCTGTACCTGTTGAATTTGGAAATGGAAAAGATGAGAGGACTTATTTCCAAGTGATTTTCACTACTATTCAATGAACAGGACTTTATAGGGTATAGAAAGCAACCTGGTCCCTTAAGTTAAATTTGACAGAAATAACTAATGAAGACCTCAGTCTCCGTCCGTGCTAACAGTAACTGAAAGAACAGCCAGAATTATACGCATGGAAGATTTACGTATATTTTATATACCTTTTCTAGGGAGATGTATGAGCTCTTTTTACAGTTATATTTTTCCTAATCTTTATAAGTTCTTTTAAAGGGTTTTTTATATTGAAAGGAATTATATATTCAGGTCCTGATAATCTAATTTACTGTGCACCAAAAGACTTCTGCAGCCTCAGAAACCCAGTGACTTTAACTGGGCACTATGTGGGTGTACTGATCTGCCAAATTATTATCAAGTCTTGCTTTCATGAGACTCAACCTCACTTGGAGGTGTATTTGTTTGTTTGCTTTTTATAAAGATGGTTAATTTTGTAGTGTAATAAAGAATTTCCCATTATATGAATTAGGAATAATTCTGTTGAAGATCACAGGATTTTTACAGTAAAAATTATTGAAGGAATTGAGTCCTGAGAGCTTGTTGCCCGCAAAAATTGGATACTGAAGTCATTAGAACACAGCTGGCTGAGGATATGAGATTATTTTGATTCTGAAATAAGTAATAACACAAAAGGAAGCTAAAGCTAAAAGGTACCAGCCAAGAAATTACTTTAATAGGACCTAAGTTCAGCTATGTTTTATTTTTTCTTTAATGCATCAGTATGTAACTCCTTTTCATTTAGCAGATAAATATGCAGGAGAAGAAATGCTTTTGAATGTGGCTCACAGTAGAGCCTTTTTGTTCTTCTTATAGTGTACTGTTGCACCTTCCAATATTTGTCTCATGTCAGCAGTCATCAGAAAGCCCGCACAGTCAAAAGTCAGAAGGTGAAATTGTTCATGACTTTTCTGTTGGTCATTAAAAGTTTCTTCTAGTAGAAAAAGTATGTTATTGTTCTTTTGGAGATGTCTTTTTCTCTCTTACTTGCATCAGTCAGTTGTCACAAGTTGTAGCCAGAAACATTTTCACTAGCACTATATGAGCTAATACAACCACACACCCCCACCCCCCACCCCCCGTGTTTATGGAGCAATTATTGGATGCTTTTTGCCCTTATAGCCCAGAGTTCTAGGCAGCAAGGTACATAAAAAATCTGATTGCATAAAGGATTCATAGCATTAGTCAGATTTTCAGCAAGTCTTTTCTAGTTGGTCAAAGGGTTTACATTCTGTTAACAAAGAATGTGGAAAAAAAATTAAGTATTGCTTTATAATAACTATATACAAGCACAGCAGTGAATCCTTTTGTTTAATTTCATAGTAGCTGCTTGGGCTGTTCCTCAAAATGCCATGTAATTAGTAGCTGCTTGTTTTTTCAGCTTAGTCAATAACTGTACTTAATAGATTCAGAGTGGTTTTGTGATCTTACTCATCAGTGTTCTTGCTTATTGGTGATGTCAGGATTTCTAACACCTAAATGGGTAGCAGATTTTGCTTGTTTATTGAATCATAAATATGCTGCTTTCAGTTATTCTCTTTGCATTGTTCCATTAATTTAGGTGCCTGCTTATTTTAATATACATGTGTCTGTCCCACTTCCAATCTCAGATGCTACTTTTACATGAGATTGAGAACTGCAGTGTGTTACTGCTACATCTTTTGGCTTTTGCTGTAGATTTCATTTGTATTACTTTGTTAAACAGAAACTGAATAACTTCACAGATATCCTCTAAAAAGTTTTAATTGGTGGAAATGTCTGTTAAAATAGTTGATTAGCACTAGAGTGTCCCCTGATATGTGACTTCATAAGACAGCAAGACTAACAGGAGCTATTTTTGTGACAATGATATACTTGCTGTCAACTCTTGATACATTTATCAGTGGAGTGCTTTCAGCAAGTGATGTAACTTATGTATTACAACTGATTATACCTTTAAAAATAATTAGCAAGTAAAATTTTCACTGGTGTTCAGTGAAAACAGTTATGGCCAACTCCTCTGAGGTTTTGCATCTACTGACCTAAAGGGATATTGTGGAAGTTATTTCCTAGACAGAGATTAGCTCATATTTCATAACTGTGCTACTGATTTCTGATTTAGGTGAAAAAAACAGTCCTTGGTGTATCTGTATATCAGCCTCCTGCTCTGACAAACAAGTATGTGCAGTCCAGCTTTTCTGACTCCTCACAGAGCCCCAGTCTTCATTTCTGTGTTACTATGAATGAGTAATTATTGTTCATGAAATAAGAAATAGACTGCGAAATAAGATTACAGCCCCTTATGCTGCTCAAGATGCTGAATTTGAAAAAGTTTGTACCCTTCTGGAGAAGAACATTAACCCCAGAATATAAGGGAAGTGCAGGAGGGAAAAAACACCTTTATATATAATTTTACATTGAAGTTGCCCATGGTTATTTTGAATGCATTTTTATGTTTTGTACTGGCTAGTTCTTTCCTTGTCTGGTTCTATCTGCCTTCTGCTGTTACAGTAAATAATATAGTCATTTGCTGGCTACAGCTCTGAAGAGCAGGAGCCAAACTTTTGAGTTTTGGTATTTAATTACTTTGGAACAAGTTATACTAAGTATACAGAGCTTATAAGAGGAATGGAGTCTTGTACAGAAGGTATAATACAACAAATATTTAAATTTTTAAGTTTGATTGTAGGAACTGTCTAGTAGTAATGTTTAGTGAGTAGTTTCTTGTCAAGATGGTTAAGCAAAAAGTAAAAATTGTCTATTCAACAAAAATAATTCAGTGGGCTTTAAAAAAAATTTGTCTCTTACATAATTTACACAAGTTGGTCAGGTAAAAAAATTCAGGAGTTTTTTTAAGAACAATTTTGTCAAAATATCTTCCAGAAACTACCTATTTTGCGATTTTTTTAAAACTATTCACATACAAATTATTTTACTTAAATCCACCTTTAAAATTAGGTCTTGTGTTAAAGTAAACTTTTACTTCATAGTTACATCATCTATATCACTTCTAGAAATTTGTGTTGCAATAAACTTCAGGATGTCAACTTGCTGTCTTCCTGAAATCAACTTTGACGTGTTAGAATTTCCTTAAGGACAGAAATACTGGGGTTTTAAACAAGGTTTTCATATCCCTATGTGCATTTTTTTCATGCATGGGGTATTATGTGATGAAGTAAAATGATAAAAATTTGTAGGGGAATTTAACTTTTGAGAAGTACCATTCTAAAAGAAAGGTTGAAACATGAACATTTTGACTATTGTGTATATTTCTACATCTCTGATTCAAAAAGAGGTTATGAACTTTTATAAACCCATCTGCAGCCACTTATGACACATTTGACTTTTTAAACTTTCATTGTAGTCTTGCTCAAACTGTTTCATTCCAACATTTCACTCTTAAAATTCACTAATTTTATAATACTTAGATATGAAAATTCAAATGCCTAAGATAACTTTTAAATGTATTAAGAGAACCTTTAATAAAATAAAATGTTGTAATGTGGTTCTAGAGAATTACACTACTGTGGTTGTAATAACATAACATAAAAAAAATCCCAGCGAATGTGAGCTGGTTTTGAAGACAAAGGGGTTTTGATAGGAAATTCTGGTGGGTATAGAATGATAAATTATTTCAGTCTGTCTCCTGATATATGCATATCTCCAGTTCTACAGAAGAATCTTGACTCTAGGAACAAGCAGGAAAAACTTAGTATTTGAAGTATAGGGAAGAAACAGGTATAGTTGGATGTTGATTTCTAATGCATGTTATGCACTCCTGATATCCTTGCGCTAAAGCAAACTTCCATTGACACTAACAGTATTTTGTCAGTAACAGTCTACAAGATAAAAGGAGTACAAGACGTTGTTTACTGTTCTTTAAATCGGTTCATGGTGTTATGCGGACCTGGTACTTTTTACAGGGCTTTTGCTTTGCAAATAGCATAATTAAAGCCATTAACATCTTTCAGAGGTATAAGTAGCTAATTTTTCAGAAAATGGCAAATTGTCATGAACGTCTTTCATTACAAATGTGTTCTTTTTCTAAACTGGATCTACAGCTTACCAGGAAGTGAGATGAATTTTCCAGAAATATATTAAAAAAAAAAAAAGAAGAAGAAGAAACAACCCTCCACAGGAATGAATTTATCTGTCATGTGGATTTTTACAAATTGGTATCCCTGCATGCTCAGCGTTCAGTGTGTTTTGACTTGTAATGTATTATAGATACAATTAGTCTTTTATTGGGGGAGAATGTGGGAGAATTTTTTCTTAAACTTGGTGCCGTCCAGCTGAGGAACTTGTTTCAGTGTCATCCAGTTGTTTTGCTGTTCTTGACTTGTTTTTCTTTTTTAATGAAGAAATTTAATATAATCAAATGTCTTAAAATGTAATTGACAGTACTTCAAGAACATAGAATTGTTACTTTTTGTCATAAACTTGGCTGGATCAAAAACTGTCATTTGGGATTACTAGAGTATGAAACAACATGGAAATGTGAATAGCAGAATGATTAAGTTGTCTCCTGTGCCAGGCAACAATATTGTTGTTGTTGTTTTCTGATATGTATACAGTTCCTGCAGCATTTTGTTCTGTCAAGGTTTTTGAAAAGTACAATATTTTGAAAACACTTATACCCCGACAAATGAAAAGATTTAAGAATATTTGTTTATATAAGCCCTGGAGGAAGTGTTTGTTCCAAAGCAGCCCTTGCTTCTTGTTCTCTTCTGTGAAAAGAGCTGTGATACTTTTAAGATTTCTCTCTGGTAAACCATAATCATCTTTTAAAAACCACAGATGTATAACTGATATGCTTGCATAAGTAATTATGAATGTCCTCTTTGATAATAGAGTAATTGACAAAATGGTCATTGTTTTTTCAACTTGAAGTAACAATAGCAGCAAAGTAAAGTGTCCCAGGGACTTTCAGAGTTGCCTGTGATATGGGATAGAACCTGACTAAAAGCACTTTCCTGAAGCAGGAGTCTGCTACCTGCTCAGATTTTTAGAAAGACTTTTCAAGCATTGCTTATGTTTTCAGATTTCCTGAACATGCCTGCAGAGAATGACAATTTTGATTTGTATTCTTTTGTTCTAATATTGTTTGCAGCTGCACCCTGAACAATTAACTTTGTTAGGTGTTTCAGCTGCAGAACAGCCGCAGCAGCAGCCCCAAGCCACTCGGCTATGGAAGGAAGGAAGGTCAAGAAGGCAAACCTCAGTACATTAACAGCACCATCTTGGAGAAACTGAACTGAGTTAAAGCAGAAGCCTCTGACATTTTTTCCTTGTTCTTGGAGGTGCTACTTTCCTATGGAGTAAAGTGCAACTAAATCTAGGACTAGATTTATCTAGGACTAAAATGGACTAACATCCATTGCACAGCATGTTGCATCATCTTAGTCTGTTATCTGTCAAATTGTCACCTAGAAAATCACAAGAAAAGGCAGTGGTTTGGAAAGGGTACAGCTGTCAGTCAAAATCCTTTTCTCAGGTCCATTCCATGACTAGGAACTGAGCATGAAGGAGAGAAATGTGGTCGATAGAAAAAAGGCCTTCCTGTGACTCTCTTGCTCTGTATGGGCTTTGCATTAAGCTCTGAGAGCAGTATCCTCTTACTGCTGGGGCAACCCCTTGACACAAGCTTTGGAAGCCCAGACTGCACAGTAGCCTATGAAGTGATCTTGCAGGAATCAAAGCAGGTTTCCAAACACCTCTGCTTGGGCTTTAGCTGGAGTCTTTACAAAACATTTTGGTTTTGGCAGAACAGCTTTTCCTGAAGAAGGCAACATTATTGGTCCTGCACTTGGGTCACAGCAACCCCATGCAACGCTACATGCCTGGAAAGCTGCCTGGCAGAAAAGGACGTGGGGTGTTGGTCAACAGCTGGCTGAATATGAGCCAGCAGTGTGCCCAGGTGGCCAAGAAGGCCCATAGCCTTGTATCAGAAATAGTGTGGCCAGCAGGACTAAGGAAGTGATGGTCTCCCTGTACTCGGCACTGGTGAGGCTGCACCTCAAACACTGTGTTCAGTTTTGGGCCCCTCACTACAAGGAAGATGTTGAGGTGCTGGAGTGTGTCCAAAGAGGAGCAATGAAGCTGGTGAAGGGTCTAGAGCACAAGTCTTATGAGGAATGGCTGAGGGAACTGAGGTTGTTTTAGCCTGGAGAAAAGGAGGCTGAGGGGAGACCTTACCGGTCTCTACAACTACCAGAAAGGAGGTTGTAGCAAGGTGGGTGTTGGTCTCTTCTCCCAAGTAAGAAGAGATAGGGTGAGAGGAAATGGCCTCAAGTTGCATCAGGGGAGGTTTAGATTGGATATTAGGAAAAATTTCTTCACCGAAAGGGTGGTCAAGCACTGGAACAGGCTGCCCAGGGAAGTGGTTGAGTCACCGTCCCTGGAGGTATTTAAAAGATGTGCAGATGTGGCACTTAGGGACATGATTTAGTAGTGGACTTGGCAGTGCTAGGTTAACGGTTGGACTTGATGATCTTAAAGGTCTTTTCCAAACTAAATGATCCTATGATTCTGTGATTATTGTTGAGTTCTGAATCCATGTCATACAGGACATCAAATGAGGTAATATTTTGGTTCTTTCCAGTTTGGAAGCTGTTTTCATGAAAGATTTCTTTTTGAATTTGCTAAAGAAACCTTCAGCAAACATTTGGGGAAGAATTTTGCCATAACTGTCTAGCAGCATCTGTACACAGTAGTTGCCATCTACAAAGTCTGTTATTTTCTGTTCTTCTCTTCTGTCTTCTTCTTGCACACAGGTTGCTCTTCCCTTTCTTTTGCCCACTCTTTATTACTACTTCTCTCCCTCTCTGCCCAAACACTCCCTTTTCATAGGCCAATTTTTTGTGCTACTTCTGCTTATGCCTAGTGGAGGAATTCCCAGCGTGCTCCTCTGACACAAGATAGTCCACCAATGAGTCTCTGGACCTGAAATATTTAAGTGTTCACAGAACTGTCTTTCTGGACATGCCACAGAGTATTTCCAGTCCAAAACTGTGCATACACAACCATCTCACCTAGTACAAGACAGACACTCCAAATCAACTGCCATTACCCCAGCAACAAAAAATAAAATAAAATTGGTTCAACAAAGCAGCTCACTCTGAGGATTCACAGACGACTCAGACCTCTGAATGGTGCATATTTCAGCTCTCTAGCACAATAGTGGACAATACACTGATACATCATTCTGCTTTTAGTTTTTTACTAGCCAGGCCAGTTCCTTTTTTTTCTTCAAAGAAATTTCAAGGAAAAAAAAAAAAATCTGTCAAATAGAGAAGATGTGCATTTCCTTCCCTTTCATATCTACTTCTTCAGTCACAGACACTTCCCACTTGTGTTGTGCAGCTCTATCCCTGGGAGTGTCCACTTAATGCTAACAAACCTGTCCACTCTCATCTTTCAGAACATCTTTAGAGTTGTTCTGTGTCAAAGCTTACCTTAAAAGTACTTCAATTAAAGATCATCCTTTTTCTTCCTTCAGGTATGTTCTATTACTTCACTAGTTTTCATGAGCACTTACTATGGGGTCGCTACTGCTTTAAGTGGTGCCTTTTCCGTTTTATTGTTTTTCCCTCTCTGTGTCTGAGTGTGTTTTTGTGCTGGTTTTTCTCATCTTTCATGCTGAAGTGCTGTATGATGTGTCTGTGAGTCGAGATACATAAAAACACATTCTTTGGTGGAAGAAAAACATTGTCCAGTGCACTGGACTGGAATTACTGGACGTGTCACTTGTCTGCTAAGTAGATGTTTCTGCCTGGACAGTTGTATGCTCTCAATGTTTAAACAAAATATGGATAGTTCTTTCTTAATAAGGTTGCTGCAATTTTCAGTAAAATCAGTCAGAAAGTCACTGAAACTTCTCAATTAACTTAGCAATGGAAATTTGGTTTTGGAAAAGAGAAGGCAGTCACGTTCCCTTGCTCTGCTGGGCATAGTGCCAAGTATATGGTATTAAAGCAAGTATCTGGTAACTAAAGAAACTATCTCGTAATAAAAGTAAGTATTACGAAAAAAATAGATTTCAATTACTGCACTTTCTGCACATTGAGAAAGTCCATATCACTACTCTTAGAAATTCTGCCTGATGAAGGTGGGGCTGCATAGTGGATAGTTACTTACTAGCTGTCATCAGTTTATCTTCCAGATTTGAAATCTCTCTTTGTAGCTGAGGTTCTGTCCATGGTAGTATTGTAAATGGTTTCCGTTGCTTAATTAGTAGGTGACCTCTCTTTCTTTTGAAAATAAAGGTAAATGTTTTCTCCCAACATCAAAAGGTCAGTTGGCTTTAAACATGCTGTCCAGGTTCAATTGGCTTGACTGTGGGCCAAATTTGTCAATATTCTTTTCCATCAATAATAATAGTTCCTAGCCATAAAGCACTAGGGTTTTTTTTTTCTTAGGATTGCTAATAATAATAAAATTTAATATTAAATATTTTTTTTTTAGTAAAAAGTATATCTTTACAAATATATAAAGAACTAAAACAGACATACTACTCCTGGTAACTACATTATTTCTGTAGAATTTGTTGTGCGCTGCTTGATGTTAACTGAAGTGACCCACGGAGGCTACATAAATTATCTGACGTGCCCTAATTTCAGTTGGTTCTGATCTGTGGACATCACATATCCACAGCCTCCTGCTGTTTATTCTACTGCTTTGAACCCCAGAAACTGCTACTCTGTTAGTTTAACCCTTTGCATTCTTGCCACCAAAATGTGACTGAGCTCGGAACCCTAAGTGAATTCAGGCATTCATTTTTTAAAATCTTTAATAAAGGAAGAAAAACCACTGCAAATAATTTCAGATTTATACTGGAAATTAAATTAAACTATATTGTCTTCTGTGTTTGAAGAATGATAGTTACCATTCTATAAAGCCCAAAATCCTTACATAAAGTGGGAAGATTTTTACCTTGAACTCGTAAAGCTTATCCTCTCCTCCTCTTCCCTCAAAAAAACCCCAAGCTCCCTCCAGTTTTTATGTTTCTAATTCTGAGGGTTGGAGTTGAGGAAAATTCCGTCAAAACCAGTAGGAATCTCTTTATTTTTTCCAAACATGTATTGACTGTGGCTCCTCATGACTTAAAAGAATGTTTTCTTACTGCTGTTCTTAAATAGTCAGTTTTGCTGGGTAAGACCTCAGAGCTGGTTTCTAAATTCTGCAATATGATATGAACTAGGCAGGCAGTGTGTAGGCAACTAAGGAGGAATCTATTTTTGGTATTAAATAAGTTGTCAACAGAAAAATATATTCATGTGGGCTGCTGGGTTGTATTCAGTGACATAGCTGTCTAGTTTGTTCAGCAGTCTTACTTATCTGCAGGAGAATAGGTATCACCTGAATCAAATGTCTGCAGGATTCTGTCTTCTATAAAGGGGAAGCCTGCAAAGTTTCCTCCTTCATCAGATTTAAAGCCCAGGGAAAAAGAAAACCCAAAAGAGAAAAACCCAAGAAAGCTCTTCAGCTGTATGTTTTTTAACAGAAAAAACCTGAGCTCTGCTGGAGGAGAAATGATTTTTCACTTCAGCAGACTACAATATTCAAGAGTGGAGAAAGAGAAGACATCAAAGTTGCATGTAGCTGGCTGTTTCACACACTACTTTCTCAGTATTTCTCACTCAAATTATTAAAGTTTGGTGCTGGTTTAGACAGAAGATCTGTAAAAGAAGCAAGTTTTGAGGGCTTCATGTTGTCAAATGTGCTCTTGAAGTTACTGATCAGAGAAAAATATTCTTTTAGCTAACCACATATTAATTGGTTCCTTATCCTGTAGGAATGCTGGTTTTTTCCCACATTCCTTGCTACCTTCCTCTGAGAACCTGATTTAACGTTGCAAAAGTCAAAGTAAATGTCAGTTAATCTCTTTTTCTCATAGTTGTTTTACACTAATGTAAAACAAATACTGTAATCTACTGGAAAGTGTGTGTGTGTGTGTGTGTTCATTCTTCTTTAACTCTTTTTTACCTCATTTGGGCAAAGGCTTCTGCTGCCCTAGAAGCAGTTTCCATCAGAAGGATCAGGAGGCCACCTATGCAGCTGGAGGGATGCCCAAGGCTGGTAAATGCAGCATGGGTTACTCTCTTCCTTTTCCTTCTTTCTCCCAATAAACTCAGGTTTAGACACTGCTGGATCTTAGTGAGAAGAGAGCATATGGAAGAAAGGCTGTCCACTAAATCAAGAATGGAGGTAGGAGAAAAAGGCAGTAGAGTCCATCTTTCCCATTCAGGGAAGAAGATTCTGGGTCTCAAATGAAGAGGAGAAGGTACAGTCATTTGCTGAGGTGAAAACAGGACATGCAGCTTCTGCAAGAGAGTAGTAATAGTGAGGGAAAGGTGCCTTGCAGGCAGTTTCTAGTATGTAGGTCATGAACCATCTGTGTTTTAAATAACTAATTCACCAAAATGAATCACGGTCCCCCCCTTCCATTCCTGACTCTTCTGCACTGGTTATATTTCTTTTGTCATCCTTCATTTTTCTTGTCTAACGGTATG
>WAAD01013708.1:0-10672 GCA_013389945.1 Fregata magnificens
CTCCGGAGCCCTTCGCCTCGGTGGCTTCGCTGAAAGCTAAAAGTCTTCCAAAAACTGTATTTAATCTGATTTACATTTGATGCATTTCCATGGATGAAGACTTAGGAAATCAGCACAGACATCCTCTCATAATTGTTTGGATTCTATGTGAACAATTCCATTCCAGAACTACTTTATTGAAGAAAATACATAACGTAGCTCTGGTATTTCTCAATAAATACAATGCCTTTATGATCAGTAAATTAAAATGAAAAAAAGAAAGGTTAAACATCAGATGAGTCCTTTAATCTCTAAATCACTTACTTTTAGATAGAAATACAATGTCTTGCATGTTTACACCACAGTCCACAGCAACAGTGCAAAATAAACAGCAATTGTTCCCCCAAAATCTCAGTAAATTGTTACATCAACATAATTGGGCAAAGTGAAAAAAGCTGCCCTTAGAAAGCACAAGTGAAAATCAGTTGTAATTTCTCACTCTCCCTCCTCAAGGAAGAATTGCTGATTTGCACTTTAAAAACCTAGTTCAGCTAAACTAGCCTTCCCCTATTTGGTGTTATGTCAGAACTACTGCTCTGTCACCTTTATTTCTTTGTTCCCATCACTGGCCAGTAGCAGTACTCAGCACCACATCCCAGGATAGCCTATACAATAATAAGAGGTGTAGTTCGCTAAAGAATAGTGCAGCCAGGTCAGTCTTTGGGTAGAAGAGGAACTTTGCAGGGTCATCCATCCAGCGGGAAAGAGATCCATTTCCTCTGCAGCTACGAGCATTACAATGAAACCACTGGCCAATATTTTCAGCTGTAGGTCTGTGATGGGTACACTTGATCCCTAGCTGTACTTTGGTTCAGGCTGATTAAGGAGCAACAGGCTTCACACCCTGTGGTGAACCTGTGAGCTGGAAAGCTCCTGGCTCACGTACAAGGGAGTGCAGGTGCCTCAGAAAAATACTACAAAAGGTCATTTCGAAACCCAAAAATGCAAGGTAACTAAAGTACAGAACAAGATACCAGAGCTAAAACAAAGACATCTGTCTTGCCTCTACTACTGGGTAGCAGCCAACGACTTCACCCTATAAATACTGCCATCAGGATGGGCCCAACTGGAGCTCTCCCTGAACTGCAGCTGGATCGCACGCCAGGCGATGTCCCCTTGAGGAGGGACACCTCTCAAGGTTTGAGATTCCTTACCTGAGACTGAGCGATCCTTCCTTACCCAAGGTGGAGAGATCCCTTACCCACGACAGATCCTCAGTAAGTGACTGATAGCATGCTGAATTAATACTAATGAAACATTACTAATCCATGTAGCTACTCAATATTATTATAAACATTGTATAGATAATTCCATTAGACATAAACCATTGTCCAAGTCTGAGACAAAGGCTGGACCTAGCCGCATCTAGGCTCCATAAGGAGTTTAGAAAGCAAGGGGGTCCACTCTGAACCTCATGACTCAACATGAGGGTCCTCCTTACTCTTCGTATTTCCTCCATTAGACATGAACCATTGTCCAAGTCTGAGGCTAAGATTGGATCCGGCTCCATAAGGAGTTTAGAAAGCAAGGGGGTCCACTCTGAACCTCGTGACTCAATGGGAGGGTCTTCCTTACTCTTTGCATCTCTGGTCTCTGGGCAAATCATTCTAACTCAATCCTAATTAATTTTTCCTTTGTATATTTCTTCCGTGCAGTAATTAATAAGGTGAACCATGCCACCAAACTTAACGAACCTTGTTAAACCACTGTTAAACTTTGTTAAATTCCATCGAGTTTACTGAACTCTGTCAAATTATTATTTTGCCTCAATAAGACATATTGCTGCTTCTCTCTTTTGAGTGAGGTGCATTCCACTCATCCACGAGAAGGTCACATGCATTAATCATCGTACATAGCAGTCCTGACTTGACAGCTTGTCCAGCACACAGAGAAGCTCACTTGCTGCCCCATTATCAACTTTCAGCTTCTCCAAACTCCTGGAAAGTAAGCTTTTACGCAATTATGTGCAACAACTCTCTCCCAGGCTGAAAACACAGCCTCTCCCACACTAACAACTACTTTACTAATACAAATCTTAGACAGATGGTCAAAGAAAACAGATAGTAAGAACAATTCCCACCACTCAGCACCAGCAGTCCTGCCAAATTAGTTTCCGCTGTACTCAGTACTACATCAATTTCCATTTTAAAATTACAAAAAGTGGTATTTTTCAGGAGCCTCCTACATCACATTACATGTGTTTCTGTCAAATCCCTTGTTATATCTTACTAAATTACTGAGAAGAGTCATATTGGCTGATCAGCTGGCAAGTAGGTACTTTTAATACAAAAGCAATCAGTCTGCTTTACGAAAAGGCACAAACTCACTACTAACTTTTTAAAAGCTTAACATAATTTCTGTTGTCATTCCTATGGTTACAATCAGGCTAGTTACAAAAGCAATTCAGAAACTGTTGATCTAATTCACCCTCCCACACAAATAAAAAGAGCTCCTTTGCCATAACTGAAATTATGAACTTCTGAGCTATGAACAACTATGAAACAACAGCTTTGAAACAGAAGTTTAAATTCTTCACTTCTGCAATAAACTAGTACATGGGTATTAAAGAAATAATGTCAATAACGAAAATATGATAGCAAAACCAATTTCTTTTAAACATGCTGACACCATCACTGCTTATCAATAGTATAAAGCAGAATCACCTGCCTGTAGAAGATCAAATCATGGAACAATGAATTAACTTAATGAGACAAGTAAAACATCTTTTAGAGTCTGCTTCTAGTTCAACTTCAGATTTTTATAGATTCTCTCAGGTCAGGTTTGTGCTCTCCTCTTTTTGGTAAAACCAGCATTAAATATATTATAGCAAAACTGCAGGCTTTCTTCCACGTGATGGGAAATAACATCAAGTTGTGAGATTTCTATTAAACTTGAAGTTTAATGGTTCTAGCACCAGCTATAACCCCAAATCTTATTTTTAGTGCCTGAACATTTAGGCTACATTATTAACATCCTCATGAACCTCCATAGTCATAATAATGAAATGCTACAGGGAGATTTGGAAGAAGGAAAGATCAAGTTGTTATAACTTAACTGTTTCCTCAACTAGCAGTTATAAGCAATATGTTTTCCTTCAGTTACCAGAAGTCTTCAGCTTTAAAAATCAGAAGCAAGCAAAATTACTCTACTGCACTAAATTCTCTTCAGTAATGACTTAGAATTTAATGTCTTTCCTTCCAAGCACAGTTCAAAAAGCTTTTCCTTCTAGCTTTTTTCCTTGTCACTAATTATGATAAAAATCAATGCTGTGTTAAGTACTTCTCTATTTAACCACTTTTTTGTAGTTTTCTTTTAGTTTATTCCCAAATGTTATCAACTGTTTGCAAAGTCTTAATAGATGCTGCTCCTTAGCTGTCAGTTTCTCTTACCTGGTACCTCAAACAGACAAGATATGATTTGAGGGCTTCAGAATGTATACCATTATTCCCCCCCCTTCCCCAACAAAATAACTCCTCTCACTCATTGTATCTGAGACACCCAAATTATAATTAGAAATGCTCAGGCAAAAAAACAGGGGGGGTGGGGGGGTGGGGGGGGTGGATCCCAAAAGAAATGTTAGTCCCAACTGAAAACTGGAACTACAGAGCTGCATATTTTTTTTTTTTTAACAGCCATTTCTAAAAACTCACTATTTCTCAAAAGAAAACATTGTAAACAAGTACTACTACTTCACTTTAGGGAGCACAAACTCTAAGTCCTGTTTTCTAACAGAGATTTGACATTTGAAGGTCACTCCTGCTCTGCAGTGCTCTTTGGTACCCGACTACCTGCCTTCACCACATTCCTCAGTACTCACGCTGATCCTGCACTGCAGCATTTGACAAGGCACCCTCTCTGCTTTTCATTTCATTCTGAGAAGTGACAAGCAGACAGTATAAATGGACCGTAAAAAGAAAAAAAAAAAACCCACAACCTAAATACATATGGAGGAAAAAGTCCTTAATAACAGACTAAAACACCAGCAATAATTTTACGTGTTTCCTTAGACTCCTCTAGTAAACCCCGTGCTTGCTGTTAACTGCAATAGCCAGCTTGCCTACTATGCAGTCCCTGAAACAATGACAGAGCAGGAAATGATGCAGAAAAAGAATTTCAGGAAGAAATTCAGTAGCAGGGATTTCAAGAAACACAATTTCTTTCCCCTGACGGGAAAGACATAAGGTGGTCATTTTTTCCTTCAGCAGTATAAACGTGCCACAACTTAACTGAACCTCTGAACCTAGTGTTGGCAAATGCATACAGAAAGGGGGCGGAATAAATCAACTCATAAGTGCAAAATACTCTTTAAAACAGAAGAGACCCATCACAATTAGTCCAAGTACCTAACAGATGACAATGCTATTGTAGGGGGGGGAACACAAACCAAAAATGTAAGCACAGAACAAGTGGAGATAATAAATTGCCAGATCTGAGATCCAGTAGTTTTCACATTTCCAGAACTAAGTTACAGTTTCATAATTCTGATATTTTCCTTTAAAAAAGCATGCAAATTGGCATTCCAATAATTAAATCCAGTTGAGGGAATTGCTTAATGAAAGTTAAAACTCAACATGAGTAGAGTAGGTATTTTCAGTCTCTCAGACATCTGTTCCCGATGTCCTGACACCATCTCAAATAAGCAATCTGCGAGAAACTGCACTATATTTTTTCCTATACCAGCTGCTTTCTCTATTACTACTGACAGTTCCATTAAGCTTTCCAGTCTCCTCAGTTGAGACACCTATTCCACATCTCTTGTGTTCAATTTGTTCAAATGTCACTTCTGAAAAATCAATTTTTAAGCTCAAGGGGAACAAAACCCAAATGGGCTTCACGTCATTAGCCTCCTCCCTGGAACCTGAGGTCACAGCTCAATCACCTCTAATTTTTAGCACATATAACATTTTCATATCTGATCTCCTTACTTTCATATGTTTTCTTCTCTTCAGTACATCTCCTACAGCACTACTCCCCCTATGCTTGCTGTCACAGTATCAAAAGCAAGATTGAATAAATCGGAGAGAGATCCTTAGAACATGGGAAGGAGGACAGGTGGATTCATACCATTTATCTGATCCTACAGAAAAGCTTCATATTCAACTGCCAACCTGTTTGTTCAGTGCAAGGAGTAAGACTATATCCGGCATCTGTTCAGCCCCCTTCCTCAGGACTTTAATTCCTCCATTTAAAAGCTAGCATAGAGAAAAGATAAGAACCTAAGTTATGGGACTGAGTTGTAAGCTGCTACAGTTTGCTTAGAAGGTCCAGCTATTTCCCACAGCTCGTCCCTCAACTCAGGGACTCCCACCAGAACCTCTGTGCCCAAGGAGTGTCCACCTAAGCCTCCTACCAGCTTTCACAGGCATCTGATCCCTCCACAAAAGATCATGCATGGGGAGACACTTCCAATACTTCTCCCACACTGAGGAGCACAGTGTACCTCGGGGAGCCCCGAGTTCTCTCTAGGTTTGAACGATCTGCCAGACTTTAGTCCAGAGCATAACAAAAATACAGCATATATTACAGGATTTCTTTTGGCCAACAACATTTAAACCATCGCACTGAATAAAGTAAGCTACACCATACTGGCAACCTATCCTTTGCCGTTGGGCCCAGGGGCTGTGAATTAATTCAGTATAGCTCAACAACTAACACCAGTCTGAGCTTACAAGCACACATGAACTCCAGGGCACGTACCGCTGAGCACGCCAAGGCAGGGCTGCGGGCAGCCATCAATGCCAGCTGTCAGAAACCACCTCAACAAAACACTGTAGAGTGTCCCAAAACACGGCTATCACCTGCCTACGACCTGTACGCAGCACAGGGCACACAAGGACATAAAGGCTGGAAAAGCACTGGACAACCAGAAAGCTGCAGAATGAGACTTGCAATTTGAACCTCTGACGCCCTGGGAAGGACAGAGCAGCTGAACAAGGCAGTCATAACCAACAGGTTATCAATGGCTTACTGTCCGCAACCGATTCTCATGTTTGTACTCACACCTGAGAGCTTTGCTTCAAGATACCGGCTGTTCTCATAGCTCCTTATGACTATCAACTCTAAATTAGTATCTTAATTAAAAAAGGGTAAGAGTACCAGTGAAGTCATTATTTTCCCAGCATACTTACATTTTCACTAGGGTTCTTACTATCAAAATATAACAACTGGGGGGAAAACATGCAGTCCTGTTA
Organism: Fregata magnificens; assembly: GCA_013389945.1. Taxonomy (NCBI): domain Eukaryota; kingdom Metazoa; phylum Chordata; class Aves; order Suliformes; family Fregatidae; genus Fregata; species Fregata magnificens. The sequence continues at coordinate 6,231 of WAAD01013708.1, forward strand.
GCAAGTTATTTAATGACAGAAGAAAACCAAGGAATTAGAAGTTTCTGGTATTTCAGTCTCTGGTTGTGTTTTTCTCATGCAGGAGCAAAGAGACCCAGCTAGACAGAACCACCCCCAGGTCAGGTGCCCCAGCTTTCAGGTCTGGGGAAAATTACCAACCTTCCCCTAACCAGTGCAATTTGAGACTTGGGAGGAGAAGAGGATATTCTGAAATAAGCCTCAAAGCATGTTTAGATTAAAGTGCCCTCCCAGAGAGAAAGAGAGAGAGAAAAAAAGGAAAGGAAAAGAAAAATATGAACCACACATTTTATCAGCAATCTTCAGATCCCTTGCATTTCACTATTCCCCTGATGGAAAAGTTAGTTGGCACACTAAACTGCATTCCTTACTGGGTGTGGAACAATTGCAGACATACTGTATGAAGTCTGGTAAGCATAAATAAAATGTATACATTTACTTAACTGGACAGGACTTGCATCAATTATAGCTGTAGTTTTCACAAACAGAATACGGAATTACAGAAGTGCCTTAGGGTGTCAAAAAAAGCTTGAACAAACCAAATACAGGCACTGGCAACAGAGGGGTGGAGATGGAAGTACAGCAGGATTGCACAGTCAATTTAAAATAAATCCATGGAATTTTTACAGAGAGGTCTTCTACAACAGGAAGTAACTGTATTAGTAAAGATTATGGTACCACGTAAGAAATTTTTTTCTCAGTACACGTTATGTTAAGGACTGGCAAATATAAGTAGTTCATATTATCATTATATGTTTAAAAAATGGCAGAAAAAGTTTCAAGTATATCCAAAACTACTCCTAGTTTATTTTTAGATCAACTAGATTTCAAGTTGACATCTTTTCAATATTCAGAAGCTATTTGGTTGAAGCCAACTTTTTAAGAACAAGAACACATCAAGAGAAAGACACTGACTGTACTATATTACAATAATGCAATCCAATGAGGCTCAAAGCATAACCACATCCCATCAATGGATATTATAGCATAAATTTTCAATTAGCTGCCTTGAGTCAGCAAAGTTTTATAGAGGTTGTATCACAGTTCACTGACTTTGCCAGACCTTCATAGCTCATCCTTGTTTTGCAATGCCCTGTCCTCAGCAAGAATCATTGCCAGGAGCCAGCAACTCTTCAGCGTTATTTTCTAGTCCGCAGCTAAAAACATCAAGGAATAAGAGACCTCAAGATATAATAACCTTCCTGTAAACTGAAAGATTAATGTTTACATTTGAAAACCACCTTGTAATCAATGAAAGCCACTTGTGGATCTCAGTTTTACACCAAGAAAAGAAAAACATATTATTACACCTGGCAATGACTTAATGAGGAAAGATGTCCTTAGTTAGAGATCAAGCGCTCCTTCCTCTAACCTCAGCAGTGTAAGCATCACATCTGAGGCTTGTTCAGATTTTGTAAAGTACCTATGGTATTCTCAGATGAAAAATAAAACTTTTTTTTTTTTTTAAAGAAAACACTATCACCACAAAATATGGTGTTAAAAGTTGAAAAAAGAGAACAGTTGTGCTACAACTTAGATTTAGTATTTTATTTTTACTGATTAATGTATTGCAATACTGACAAGAATACAAGCTCACTGATGGCTTTTTTTTCTTTAATATGCTATGGTGTGTTCAAACTATTAATAACATTTCTAACAAAACAGACAAGTAAAACAGTTTGAAACACCTTTTCATCTGAAGTGTATTTGCCTTCATCAGTCTAGGTCATCAGAGTTATAATGCCAATACAAAGCTTCTGTATTGAAGATTCTGGCTTCCTGATTTTTTTCTGATAACTGCCTCACATTCATCTAGCTGTTGTTGACTTGTGGACATACGTACATTACTCATATAATTTATGTGGAAGAAACACATAATAACAAGAGCTGATTACCACCTGCAAAAGCAACACAAAAATTTTAAAGGTAATTTCCAGGTAGAGAAACACATATACATGATGCCAGAAGACAGCAGTCCTCAAACCAATTCTTCATTCCTCCCTCATTCCACACTGTACTACTTACATAATTCACTGAGGGTATATTCTCTATAGCTGTTCTAGACACAAATTATTACGATATATTCTAAGTGAATACATGGACTACCGGATACTTTCTAGCAGACAAATGCTTCCTGAACACATCTGTTTGGACAGTAATTTTTGTGCAAGTTGATGGAATAAAACATCTGGGTTTAGGTTTGTTCTGTGTTTTACTGTAGTGTTTATAGCAGCTGTTATTTTTCACTTTCAGGATGCAGATAGTTTATCATCTAGGTTCTCAAAATTGAACCACATGACTGCTGGCATTTCTCCCAACTGCAAGTTTCATTTAAAATATTATTTTACTGACAGAACCTGTTCAACAAGTAATATTCATTCCACTCTCATATACAAGGGGCTGAGAACTCAGCTATGTTACACTATTGCCATTATTTGTGAGCTGCATATATTTTTAATATATATTTACACAGAAGAAAAAAATGCAAAAGGCCAGCTGAGGTCTTGCTTTGGGAATTTCTGAAGTTCTCAATTTTATGTCTTCCTTTCTCCGTGTTCTTCCTAGCTTTTGATTTTTCTTTTAATTTTTTTTTTTTTTTTTTAATCCATAGTCTAAAAGTTCCTGGTTGGAAAGCATGTACATATCCAAGACCATGCAGTATTTTCTTTATGTATCATATGGAAGAAAATATGGTACACAAAGTAAGGATCTTGCTTGCCAGATCAGCATCCTGGCTCATGTCCACCTCCTCTCTACCCCAGCTAGTTCAAACAAAGCTTTGCAGAAACCAGACCTTCCTTACATGCTCCATCATCTTAGGATAATTGGAACTTTTCAGCTTTCTGTGCCAATACTTTGCAGTCCAATACGGTTTGCCTTGCCTTTACTCTTAGGACTATCAATTCATTGACTGAAATGAGAAGTTTAAGTTTGTATGTTTGGTCTTTATCCTGACAGTTGATATGCAGCCATCTTCACAACAGAGTATCTTGCCAACACTATTTCTTAGAAACATATGTATAGAGTCCACAGAGTCCATGAGAGGGTGGTTTCATCAATATGTTGAGACATGCAGTGTATTAGCCATGATCTTTCTGAAGAAAGCATATTTAGATTTGCAAGCAACAATTACTTTTAAAACACCTTTATGCATTAAGTTGCTGCTTTATACACATATTTCTAAAAACATTGCTCTACAAAAATCCAGATCTTCGTTGTTTTAATGAGCAATGAAGAAACAATAATTATAACCTTTATCAGGAAAACAGCTTCATCATCACGTACACTTGAATTCCCACATAAACAATATTGTGTTTAAAAGGGCAAAGGTAAGTCTGGCACATTAAAATATATCCAGGTGGACACTGTCAGTAGCTTCCTCTGGCTGCTATTCACATCAGCCATCTACTAGCCTGCAATGAGCTCTGCTACAGAAGGTGGTGGAGGAAAGAAACCAGAAAAATCCTCACTGCGCTACACATTCTGCAATTTGGAAAATTATAATTTCCTCTCTACTTCTTGTGTGCCATTCTTAATGGCAGTATTAAAATTAATAAATAAGAGCAAATTATCTCACTTGGGTTTCCAAGACTCCATTCTGAATTCATGTTATATGACTTCCAGACTGCCTTTTTTTTTTTATTTTTTAAGTGGTAAAGGTCTATCCTTGTACTGTCTTCAGTTCAGTATATACTTCTTTCTCTCCTCTGTTTCTTCCCTTTCCATGGCTCCCTTTCCCTCTATCAGTCCCCCTCCAGAGGCTTAGCTCCTTTTCTAAACCTCTCCCACCATTTTATATCTCTTCTTTCCTCCCTTGTTCTATTGCCAAACTATCCTTTCCCCGCACTTGCATAATAAAAAAAAGACCAAGTTTGACACATGAACCTAACAGTCACAAAATCAAAGCCTACTAACCAGGTAAGATAAAACACAGGCAACAGAAGAAGAAAAAGAAAAAAATAAAACAAAACCCACACTACACCGTATGGTGTGGAAGGCAAACCTTCAAACATTCCAGCTTAAAAAAGGGGGGGGGGGCAGAGAGGGAGAGAGAGAAATCTCTTTATTCCATTTTCAAGAGCAGGAGTTTCTATAAAAAGCTTACTGTGATAAGGCACCAGGGGAAAAAAAAAAAAAAACCACCCCACCACAAAACACACCTTCAGGAGAGGTTTTTCTCCCAGTGCAAAATGCCCAAATGCTTGCAGCAATGAATAACACATTTTTTGCTTCTCCATCTTGCCTGCACTGCAGTATCTTTTTCACGATCCAGTTCATTATCTTCCTCCTATCACCATGATAAAAGCAATATGGAGAAACCTGATACAACTCCTCCTCAATTCTGTGCCACCTCCAAATAAGGGCAACAGACAAGAAATTGGCCATTTCCCCTCTCCCCCCCCCCCACCTCCTCCTTCTAATTC